>CAUYQU010105103.1:0-54733 GCA_963574635.1 Cheracebus regulus
GTCACGCTGGCAACCCATGTGGCTCCTTTGCTGGGAATCTCCCAGTCTGTGGGCATCAAAAATTCGTCTGCAATTGCGGCATCCACTCGCTCTCTGCACTTTCACTGGGAGCTACAATCCTGAGCTGCTGCTACGTGGCCATCTTGGATCTCTCTCCGCCTGGTGATGAAGTTTTTCTGTTTCTTAGTTTTCCTTTGGCGGATGCCCATTCCCCACAGAGCCAGACCTTCCCGGGTTCGCTGTGCTTGCTGTGAAACTCTCAGTCCTCAGCGCTTCCAATTGCTGTTTTCCTTGTGGGGGTGGGACCAGCCGAGCCCATCTGTCCTGTATACTCCGCACCGGGAAGCGCCGTGCTGGGGCACCAGCAAAACAGCCGCGCCGGCCAAAAGAGTCGCGCTGGCGACCCGTGTGGCTCCTCTGCCGGGAATCTCCCGGTCTGTGGGCAACAAAAATTCGTTGGAAAGTGCGGTATCCACTCGTTCTCTGGACTTTCATTGGGAGCTACATTCCTGAGCTGTTGCTAATCGGCCATCTTGGATGTCTCCCACTTTCTTAATTTTTAAAATATTTCTAGGCCACGTGATTCATCTGTAAATTTTTTTCAAATTGTTGTAAATCTTCATTTTATTCTAATATAGTTGTTGAAATAAATCTGCATAAGTGAACCTGCATGGTTCACACTCATGTTGTTCAAGGGGTCAACTGTATTTTTGTCATACTTTCATGTAATTTTTGAAATATCTACCATATGAATTTGTTCTCATATTGCTATAACAAACTACCTGAAACTGGGTAATTTAAAAATAAAAGAGGTTGAATTGACTCACAGTTCCACAGGCTGTACAGAAAGCATGGCTGGGGAGGGTTCAGGAAACTTACAACCATGATGGAAGGTAAAGAGGAATGAGTCATGTCATACATGACCTGAGAAAGAGGAAGAGGGGAAAATGGGAGTTGCTGTACTATTTTAAACAATCAGATCTCCTGAGAATTCACTATCACAAGAATAGCAAGTGGGAAATTCTTCCCCATGATCCTATCCCTTCCCACCAGTCCCCTCCCCCAACATTGACCACCAAAATTTGACAGAAGATTTGGGTGGGGACACAAATTCACAAAATAGTAAAAAAAAAAAAAAAAAAAAAAAAATCACATCCAGGAATTACTTAGGAATAGAATATCATTGTACGAGTATATGAATGTGTTACTTTTCCAAAAAAATTCCTCCAAAAATCAGTGGTTTAAAACAACAAATGTTTATAATCTACAATAAAAGTCTATTTCAGAGATCAGGAATAGTGGAGTGCCTCAGCTGGGTAGTGCTGGTGCAGGGTCTCATGGAGGTTATAGTCAAAATGTTGGTCATGGCTACAATTTGCTTAAGACTCAACTGAAGTGGCAAAATCCAATCCCGAGTTGGTTTGCTTACATTACTGCTGCCTGAAGACCCCATCCTTCACTTTCCTCAGTTCCTTTCACTGTAGATAACTTCATAGAGCTGCTTACTGATCCCCCACAGCAAGCAATCTCAGGGATAGCAAGGCAGAGGCTGTGATTCCCTTTATCACCTAGTTTCAGATGGAATACACCATAATTTCTCTCATGTTCTCCTGGTGAGAGAGAGCAACTGTGACACAATATGGGAGAGGACTAGACAAAGTCTGAATCACAGAAGTCAAGGATGGTTAGTGCAATGCTAAAACCTGATTACCACAATAAGTTTATAGTGATGATTATTGTTGTTGCTGTTAAGTTCTAATTTAATTGAGTTTGATCAAAAATCTGGTTTGCATTGTACCAGTGCTCTGAAATTTTTCGACTTTCTTCTTGATGTATTATGTAAGTGTATTCTAATGTTTTCCAACTTTTCTTTAAATGTTGATGTGACTTGTATGTAGTACATACTATTTGTTGATTTTAGATTTCTCTCTTTAGATTATCTATAATACACTTTTCTGTTTTGCTTTCCAAATTTTTTGTGTGATCACAAGTTATTTGCTTGAACTATAAGTTTCTCAATTTATTTTGTAACATTATTTGCTATTGCTATGCCAATTTTCTTTGGTAAATGCTTGAATTTTTTTCACCTTTTTTTTTCTTTTACAGGCACCTTTTCTATAATGGGTATGTCTAATTCATAGATCTATAATTGTCATAGGTCTATCCCATTGAAAGGCCTGTGATAGTCTGAAAGTTAACTATTAGGTGGTAAGCACTGATGACGTGGATGGTCCATGATTGATTTAGAACCCAAATCCCCAGCTTCTGATTTGTCCAGTGGTTTTAACACACCAAGTTAACTTTAATACCATAATCTCATCATCAATGTTATTGTTGCAATTTGATAATTTGTATTGTTAATCTTAATAAATGAAAATCAGAAGGCAGATGATAATTCAATAAAACTGAGAAAATCCTCTAGAAATTGAACATAGTAACTTATATTTAGAGTCTTAATTTGACAAAAGTTTTGTGATCCAAATAAAAAAAGTAAAACTGCAGACTGCCTTGCCCAGTTTGTCACAAATAGCTAGCAGATATCTGAAGAAGCAAGTTAGGGATGATGATTTTAAATTAGTTTGCAACTTGAGATACAACTTCTGGATTTTAGTTATGAAATAAATAATTTGCATGAGAAAATGTGTACTGATTATTAACAGAGAAACATGCATATGACCAGTTTTCTAACAAAAAAAATCCCTCAGTATCTTATATTTACATTTCAGACTCAGTCCATAATAGATGAAAGCATGCTTTTCATAGAACAAATGACATCACAGCTCCCCTGCTGTAGGGCTTACTCAAGACATTCCAATAGAGACATAATCCCTTTTGTGCCTCTGAAATTAAAATGAATCATAAGCTAAAATAGAGCTGGCCGAGAGGGTCTTTGTAGCCCATTATGAGCATTATGCGTTATAGAACTGTATGCTGTGCTCTGCAATAGGTAAATTGTGCTAAATAAAAAATAGCATCGCTCCTCTGTAATAATTACATTCTATAAAATGTCTACTTGCTTGCAAGTGGATGGAGCAAGAGAAGATTTAGATTCATATAAAAAAGTTTATTTCTGAATAGAAAGCAAAGTTAAAATCGGTACCATCCATTAAAACTCAATTCATCCCGGATATTAGAAAAATAGAAAGCCTAAATAAATGAGGAAGATGTTGGCAATCTGAGTAGGCCACAAAGCTGCTCAACCTTAATAACCAAAATTCAAAAGGCAGATGGCAGAAGCCTCAACAAAACGAAGGAAATTCTCCAAGACTTAAAGCATTTCTATGCAGATTGGTGAAATGTCCTTATGACAAAGGAAATGTTCCATCACCACTTGAAATATATTTTTTAAATATTTAGAGTAGATTTTTATTTTCTATCAAGGCTTGTTAACTCAAAAATACACTAAGGTCATGATAAAATCTGTTAGAAACTTGAGAAGATTTCCAAACTAAGAAAAATCCAGATGGAAACTCATTGACTTCTTTATGTTCTTCCTTTAAAATAAATTAATCCTGTTATAGAAACATTACCCACATGCCTCCTGTTTCTCTGTGCTCCCATCCACCCTCCTCCTTGTCACCAGAAAAATCCTGATTTGATAAAATCACATCCTGCTCGTAAACCTTCTACAAGGGAACTTTTTAAAGTCTGTGGGAAAAAAATGGAATTAAAAGATAAACGTTTTCAAAATATAAACAATGATGTCAGCCATTTAGTCCATCCTTAAAGACCTGAAGGTCTTGGGAATTTAAGCATGTCAATGCAGTCTTTTTTACATTATTAACTGAAGAAAAATGGATATCCTTTAAAGACTTTTTTTTTTTTAAGATTTGAAAACAAATATAAGTCAGAGGGAACCAAATCAGAACCACAGGGTGAATGTCTAATGATTTCCCATCAGAAATCTTACAAAATTACCGTTGGTTGATAAGAGGAATGAACAGGAGCATTGTCATGGCAAAGAAGAGCTCTCTGGTAAAACTTTCCTGGGCATTTTTCTGCTAAGGCTTTGGCTAGGTCTCTCAAAACACCTCATCATAAGCAGCTGTTACTGATCTTTGGCCCTCAAGAAAGTCAACAAGCAAAGTAACTTGACTATCCCCAAAAAACTGTTGCCATGACCCTTGCTCTTGACAGATCTTCTTTTGCTTTGCCTGGATTGCCTCGTAGCCATTGCTTTGTGCTTTGACTTCAGGATTGTACTGATAAAGACATATTCCCTTTTCTGTTACAGTTCTTTGAAGAAAATGCTTCAGGATCTTGATCTGACTTGTTTACAGCTGTTGTTGAAAGTTCTGCTCTTGTCTGCAGCTGATCTGGGCACAACAGATTTGGCAGCCTTTGAGTGGAAAGTTTGCTCTAATTTAATTATTCAGTTAGAATTGTGTAAGCTAAACCAAGTGAGATGTCTATGGTGTGGGCTATTGTTTCTACTGTTAATTGCGGTCCTCTTCAACAAGGGCGTGAACAAGATGTGAGGTTTTTTCCTCACAAATTGATGTGGATGGTTTGCTGTTGAGGGCTTCATCTTCACCATTGTTTTGTCCTTTCTCAAAAATGGGTTATTCATTTGCACAATGCTGATTTCTTTGGGGGTATTGTCTCCATAAACTTTTTGTAAATCATGAGTGATTTCACTTTTCTTGCAGCCAAGCTTCAACACAAATTTGATTTTGTTCTTGCTTCAAATTTAGTAAGATTCATGTTCTGATAGGTGCTCTTTTTAAACTGATGGCTTCGCCTTCTTAGTGCCTCAAACTAGTTCCTGTTCAGCTATGCTATAACAAGTTAGTACGAATTTATTTTGGTGCAAAAAAATGTCAAAATCCATCAAAATCCATGCATAGTTTTTTCATAATACACACTTTCCATGAACTTTTTGTAGATCCTTCATATGGTCTGTGAGTGTAACGTGAAGGACATTTTACTTTCCAAAATATAGCTTCAAATTATCTTTTCATACTTAATTCCTCCTACTTCCTACAAGTTTCTCTGAATGAATTTTTCCTTTGTTAGCTCGTCTACTACTGTTGCCTCTAAACTTCTCCCATATGGGAATTCTGGAGCTGCTCCAGATTATAACAACCCAGCCCACACCCATTCCCACAGTGGAACACAGACAAACTGGACACAGTAACGAAGCAGCGTTAGAAGGTTCAGATGTTGGGAAAATAGATAGATGTTATTTTAGAACAGTCAGTAACTGATAGTTATTCTAGTCCATGAATTAATGAGTACTGGGCTATTTAAAATTCATTCATCAATTCAACAGACATTTAGGGAGAAACTTCTATTTGCAAGGCAGTTATATACACTAAGGATACAGAAAAGAAACCCTCATACAATGTTTATGCTAGTGAGTGAGACATAAAATAACCAAGATAATAAGAGAAAGTTAGTTTGCTAGTCATTATTTTTAAAGATGAAAAATAAGGCATAAAGAAATAGAAAAAGAATGTCCAGGGTAATGGGGCAATGAAATAGTGTGGCTTGGGCAAGGATTGCTAAGAAGGTGACTTTTGAGAAAACAGGTGAAGGAAGGACTATATGTATATAGAGGGGCAGAACATATTACAAAGGTATAGCAATACCCTGAAGCTGCAGTGTGCCTGGTGTATTTCAGAAACAACCAAGATGCTAGTGGTACTATAATAGATAGAACTAGAGAAGAGTAGTTGGAACTGGAAGCATTTGCAATCTGGGAAGCTAGGACCTGAAAACTAGAGATTTCTCTGTAGTTCATAATGACAGGAACACTTGGGTATAGAAAAGTGAAGACTGGAATAGCATACATGTATGCTCGAATAGTAATACATATAAAATGAGGATAAGGAGAACCCAGATGAAGAGAAGAATCTTAAGTCTGAACCACAACAGAGACGTTTCCCTGTTACATACCTGGATTTTTCCCTATTACTTAGTACAAAATTCTGGAAAGTAAGTATCAGAAGAAAACAGATTTCAATATGTGTAGATGTTCACACACATAGACATTCTTAATTAAGACCTTCACGAGAATAACTGTCCCTGAGTTCTAGAAGCCTGTATATTTCATTTTAATTTTTTGATTAAGTTCTAGAGCACACTGTCCATGTATTTGCTGCCACCCTTGCATTCTACAGTCTTGTTGATCTGAAAATTAACTTCTATCTTGACAACTCCATTCAAGAGCAACAAGAAGCTGAGCTATATAGGAAGGACTCAGCCCCCGTCTTTCCCCAAGCTAAGGAAATGCTTCAGAAAAACAAAGGAATGACTTTCTTAGTAAAATTATTGGCTTCTTTTTTAGAACCTCCCTTACCTGATAAACCTTTATTTCCATGCCCATGCACTTGTCCCACTTTAAAAAAATTGCTACATAAAATATAGTATATCCATGCCCAGAGAAGTACAAACTTCAGACCAACAAGGAACAATTTTTCAAATATGTCTCAAATATTTCATGGGACATACTTATACTAAAAATGTCACTCAATATTATTCAAAATTCAAATTTTAATTCAGCTCCTGTATTTTTAAAAATAGATTTATTAAAATAAACTGAAATTTATAGAAAAATAGTGAAGATAGTTCAGAGTTCTCATAGACCCTACATACCATCTCCCATCTTATTAACATCTCACATTACATTTGTTAAAATCAATAACCGATAGTGATGTTATATTAACAGAAGTCCATTCTACCTAAAAACACATTGCCAATCCCAATATCATTCAGATTTTCTTCTATTTTTTTCTAGAAGTTTTATAGTTTTTCATTTACCATTTAAATCTGTGATCTACTAAGACAATTTTTGTGAAAGGTGTAAGGTCTGTGTCTAGGTTCATCCAAATTTTCTGGAATCCTTTATTGAAAAAAATCATTTGTATTGAATTAATTTTACTTCTTTATCAAAAATCAGTGAGCTACATTTGTATGGGCCTATTTTAGGGCTCTCTCTTCTGTTCAATTGATCCAAGTTCTATTATTTCACCAATAACAATACTTTCTTGACTACTCTAGTTTTATAGTAAGTCTAAGAATTGACAGTGTGATTCTTTCAACTTTATTCTTCTTCAGCATATTATTGGATTTTTCAGGCTTTGGCCTTTTCATATAAAGGATTGAGTCATTTTACTGATATCTACAAAATAGCTTGCTGAAATTGTGATTGACATTGTGTTCAGTACATAGATAAAAGTTGAGCAGGATTATTCAACAACATTGAGTCTTCTGATACATGAACATGAAATATTTCTTCATTTATTTAGCTCTTCCTTGATTTCTTTCATCAGAGTTTGGTAGCTTTTTGTATCTAGTTTCTTGACATATATTTTTTTTAGATTTAGACCTGTAATTATTTCACTATTTGGTTGCTACTTAGAATGGAACTCTTTTAAAAATTTCAAACTCTAGTTTTTCATTGCTTGAATATAAAAAAAGTAAATCTGGCTTTTTTATATTAACCTAGTATCCCGCCTGTTTGGTATATTCACTTATCAGTTCCACAAGTTATTTTGTTCTTTCTTTAGATAGGTTACATAGAAGATCAGGTCAATAATCTTCAAAGAAAGGCAGTTTTAGCTCTTTCTTCCCAATCTGTATGTGTTTTATATGTTTTCATTGTCTTATTGCTGCCCTACTTGCCAGTAGTCCAGTAGCTAGGACTTTCAGTATGATATTGTGTAGGAGTGATTCAAAAAGACATCCTTGCTTTGTTCCTGATATTAGGGGAAAAGCATCTGGTTTTTCAACACTAAGAATCACATTAATTATAGAATATTTTTTTATATTCTTTATCAAGTTCAGTAGGTTTCCCTCTATTTTCTGTTTGCTGAGGGTTTTTGTTAGAAATGGGTGTTATATTTTGTCAAATACTTTTTCTGCATCAACTTATCAAAGCCCTTTGAACCAGAGCAACTCCATTTTGAATAGAGGCTGGGTAAAATAAGGATAAGACCTACTGGGCTGCTTTCCCAGGAAGTTAGGCATTCTAAGTCACAGGATGAGATAGGAGATGGCACAAGATGCAGGTGATAAAGACCTTGCTGATAAAACAGGTTGCAGTAAAGAAGCTGACCAAAACCCAAGAAAACCAAAATGGCAACAAAAGTAACTTCTGTTGGTCCTCACTGCTCATTATGTGCTAATTATAATGCAGTAGTCTGCTAAAAGACACTTCCAACAGCGCCATGACAGTTGATAAATATTACATGAGGAAGTTACCCTATACGGTTTAAAAAGGGAGGAACCCTCAGTTCTGGGAATTGCCCACTCCTTTACTGGAAGACTTATGAATAATCCACCCCTTGTTTGCCATATAATCAAGAAATAACCATAAAAATAAGCAACCAGCAGCCCTCAGGGCTGTTTTGCCTACAAGTAGCCATTCTTTATTCCTTTACTTTTCTAATAAATTTGCTTTCACTTTACTCCATGGACTAGCCTTGAATTCTTTCTTGTGTGAGATCCAAGAACACTCTCTTGGGGTCTGGATCAGGACCTCTTTCCAGTAATATATTTCTGGAGACCACGAAGGGATGATACTGAGGAGACCCCAACCCAAAAGAAACAGACTGCAGCAACAATTAGAAGACTTTGAATAAGTGGTTTGCATTTACCCAGAGAGCTGATGGGATTGGGTTAGAGGTCCAACTTTAGGGAGTTAAAATCACTCCTAAGTCAGAGAGAGTTAAAGGCCCCTCTTAATAAAAGGCAAGGACGCTTGACAGAACTTGGGTTCGAGTTTAACTTAGGAAGATTAGAGTCCTTCCTAAGATTTAGTGGGTTAGAAGCCCCTCTCAATTAAGTCCCTCTTGGCTAAGAATGGGTTCTGTACTATGGGATATTAACAGTTATTCTCTTTGGATTAATTTTCCTTGCACTCTTTGCTAATGTCTGTGGGTGACAGGATTAGGCATGTACAGAATTATAAAACTTGGGGAGCTTTTTTTTCCCCAAAAGGGAAAGACAGCTGAAAAAGATCCCTTCACAGCTGATAAGTGGTTGCCTGAACTTTTCAGTGTTGCTGTAATGGATGGGTCTTTCTCTGGCCTCTCTGAACTCTTCACCTTCCCCATCCTGCTGCAGGGGATGCTTTTCTCTCTCTCTTTCCCTTTCCTATCTTTTCCGTTACTCAGGGTGGCCATCTTGCCCAGAGACCACATGCTGAACAATGTCCTTGCGAGCTTGACCTTATAACCACATGGTAGTACTTTCTCTTGGTCTCTGCAAGCTGGAGGACAGAAATTTTGGTGTTCATGTCATAGTTAGCCCTAAAAATTATCTTCAGCAGTTTAAAGTTCTTGTAAGCTCCTAGTTGGCTGCTGTAGGTTCCTTCTGTGAAGGGAAATAGAGACTGCCCAGTGCTGTAACTTAGTACCTAAGGCTCTGCCATTTTAAAATGGCAGCCCGGGTTCATTCCTGGCTTAGGAAATGAGCCCTTTGTGGTTTGATATCTATGTGACCTTTACCATTTATTGATTTTCTTCCCTTCCATGAACCATCTTGAATTTTCCTTTCTCTGAGCTCCTAGAAGGTTACCTTGGTCAAGTCCAAAAGCCAGAAAAATAGGCAGTTTGGCATGGCTAAAGTGGAGTAATGAGATATTTGAAAGGATTGTTTTCTTGACCGGGCACTATGGTTAAGAGTCAGTTCAATTAAAAGTGGATATAATAGCCTGGGACTCTTAGGAAAAAACAAAGGAGGTGACACAGACCCCATTTTGGGAAAAACCTCTGTTTTCTTGGTGAAAGCCCAGGAATTAAAAATGGATACACTTCTCTCAAAATTGAAGGCTCTGTTCCATTGCACATTGCATTATCTAATGAATTTTACTTTTGGGGGTATTCAAAATCACTTCACATTATGAGAGAGCTTTGGTGTATAATAAGTAAATAAGAAATAGTGTTTTGGGGATAGCTAATGGCAGTTATGGGGCAATACTTGACTCTTTGCGGGTTTGGATCAGAGAAGCATGCTCTTGGTCATCTGGAAAATATGAAAATGTCCTCATCCACCTCCCACCCCCGCCCTGCACATAGGGTATGGACTAAAAACAGAGTGGGCTAATTGTCTTTGGGTTGCTAGGCAATAAAATGCACAATAAAATCATGGCACTATCTCACTTCATAGTGTTTCTCTGTTTTGGGAATTCAGGATCTGTTATAAAAATGAGACCCTTAATTGTGGGGGATCTATTTTGCCTTCCATCAGTGTCTGCTTACTATGCCCTAGAAACTACATGCTTTCCTGATCCTGTTCCTTCAAGAGCTCTACCCTGAAGCCAGTACTCCAGTTAAGAAACTGGCAAATGAAAAATCTTACAAGTACTGGATCTTCTTCTGTCTGTGATTGTATATGTTTGTGTGTAACGCCTATATATAAAAGTGCTTTGTATTTGGTTTAAAAATAATAAGAGCTTAAATCAAATATTTTGTCAGAAAAGTAAAAATTGTAATGCCTTTTAACTAATCTTTAGGAAAATAAAGACAGTTTTAAGATTAGTGGTTTTTGTAAACAAAACAAAACAAAACTCTTTATTTTCCCCAAGATTATTTTATTTCACAAAGATCTTGTAAAAATAGTTCTGTGGGTCCAAGTAAGTTGGCTAAGATTTGATGGGGATTATTTAGGTTTGTTTTCCCCATAGGTTAAAATATCTTCAAAAATTTAGGCATTTGGTCTAAATTATGCAGATCAGATATTAGGTTTGCAAAAGGCTTTAAGATCATAAACTGCTTTTTTGACTTTTGAAAATTGTTCGGTTTACCTACTTTGGAGCATTAGATTCTAGATAGGCCCTGGGGACATGTGGAGTTAGCCGTGCTCTCTAGCTATGCTGTAAAGAGTCCTTATCTGCAGGTCTGTTTGATGTCCTAGGCCCCAGACCTGATACATAATTAAAATTGCTTACTTATCAGGTTTTTCACCAAAAATAATAGTTGCTAAGACTTAACATTGTAACATGTAATTGAGACTACTGGATAAACAGTTTTACATACAAGGTTGCAAATTATAGAGGGAAAATAGAATGAGGTTTGGTGGGGGATTATAAAAAAGCATGGGAATATAGATTTTGTTTAAGGGAATGTAATTTTGTCTAGTTCAGAGGGTTTTAAAGATTGTCTTAACCTTAAAGAGTAATGGGACAAAACTGAAGGTTTAAGTAAGTTGAAAAGGGTTTGTGAAGGGTTGGTTGATCTTATAAAAAAGGTTTTATGGGTGACTGGGTGTGGTGGCTGACACCTGCATTCCAAGCACTTTGGGAAGCCAAGACAGGCAGATCGGCTGAGGTCAGGAGTTCTAGACCAGCCTGGCCAACATCGTGAAATGCCATCTCTTCTAAAAATTCAAAAATTAACAGGCCGTAGTGGCAGGGGCCTGCAATTCCAGCTACTTGGGAGGCTGAGGCAGGAGAATCGCTTAAACTTGGGAGGCAGAGGTTGCAGTGAGCCAAGATCACGCCATTGCACTCCAGCCTGGGTGACAAGAGCAAGACTTCCTCTCAAAAAATAAAAATAAAAAAAAAGGTTCTGTGGGTATAAGCAAGTTGGCTAAGATTTGAAGGGATTATTTAGGCTTGCTTTCCCCATAGGTTAAAAGCATACTGATTTGAAGCCAGAATCTGAGCCTGTGTGGCCAATTAACAGGGCTTTCGTAGACAATTGACCTGTGTAACAAAAATTATAAAGAGTGGTACGAGGTTTATGAAAATCATACTTTATTGTCAAACTATTTAAAACTGGTTAAATTTATAAAATGTTATTACAAACCAGCTTTAGCATTAAAGATGCACTAATGCAAATATGAAATTTGGTTTTCTCCTTTGAAAAAGACCCTTATGTAATATTAAAAGACAATGAAAGGTTTATGGCTGCGCCTTTAGGTAAATGACAGGGAAAAAGGGAGAGGAGAGAGAAGAGACAGATTCAACTGACCTCATGCTGTCTTTATGGGGTCTCGTTTAGAAAGCTGATTCTCTCCTCTCTCAGTGAGTATAGAGTTGTGCTTTTTAAAAATATTTGAGTTATCATTTTGGCTAAATGAGTGATTTGTGGTGACTCAAAATTCTCTTTGTATATCAAGCACTTTAACCTTTGATAGGTGACAAACTTTCCAAAATCAAATTATAAAGTTTATCTTTTTCTGGCCTCGTACCTTATCTACACAGTCCCTGTACAGGGTTCCTGACCTGTGGTGAGTAAAGAGTGTCACTTTCTGACAGGCCCAGGAGTCCCAAGTTATCTTGGGACATCAAGAGTAGAGGAGTTTACTCAATTCATAGGTATTTGAGAGTACAAACCCAAGGCTGGGCTTGGCTTTAAAAAACATCTCATCTGAGATTCCTTTAATAAAACAAAGTTTCCTAAAAGCCAATTAAAAAAAAAAGTGAAAAATCATTATTCTTCCTGCACTTTATACAAATAAGCCAACTGTTAAATTCTTTAACAGTTGCAGGCTATTAAGATGACCCTGCTACACTTTATACAAATACCCAAGTATAATAAAGCAAATAAGTCTTACCATAGTTTGTCTTTGGTAAAAATGGGAGATTGGAGAGAGAAAAAATTTATAGTTCAAGAACTATAGCACACCCCGTTATTCAATTCTAGTCCTATCAGTTGTTTTTGAGTTTTCTCCCGTTTAAACTAATCCTGCTTATTCCTGTGAACCAACCAGTGACCTCTGGCTGCTTCCTAGAAAAAACACGAGGGATGAGTAATGTAAAAAGCTGAATCGATATTCTGATTCTGGGCACATTTTGGAATCAGCAAGCAACCCCGTTATCAGCCTGTTTCCAACAATTGCTCAGTTCACGGAAAACCTTCTGATTTAGTTTACTTGGGATAATTTTGCTTATTTTGCTCTACTGTTGGGAAATATATTGCTTTTGTATTCTTTGTGTAGGAATGCAGGACAAGCTTATCGAATGTTTTCTTAAATTGAATACCTATTAGTCTTTCAGATATCACCTTTTTTCAGAACTCAGAGTTGTGAATGGCCCTCACCATACTGATGCTTTCTGACTGAGCTCCTCTCTACTCTGATTACAAAAGACCCTAATTCTTAGGCATATCATTGCCCCTGTTCAGCATGAAGAAGTTACAGACGATGGATCTTTGTATACCTGCAACCCTTAGGATTAAGGGTTTGCTTGTAAAAGGGAGGGGGAAATGTCAGAGGCATTTGAAACAGAGCAATTCCATCTTGAATAGCGGGTGGGTAAAATAAGGCTGAGACTTACTGGGCTGCATTGCCAGGAGGTTAGACATTCTAAGCCACGGGATGAGATAGGAGGTTGGCACAAGATATAGGTCATAAATACCTTGTGGATAAAACTGGTTGCAGTAAAGAAGCCAGCCAAAACTCACTAAACCAAGATGACTATGAGAATGACCTCTGGGTGTCCTCACAGCTCATTGTAGGCTATTTATAATATATTAGCATGCTAAAATGCACTCCCACCACTATGACAGTTCACAAATGCCCTAACAACTTTCAGAAGTTACCCTATATGGTCTAAAAGGTGGAGGAACTCTCAGTTCTGGGAGTTGCCCACCCCTTTCCTGGAAAATTCATGAATAATTCATGTCTCCTTTAGCATATAATCAAGAAGTAACAGTGTCTTCAGCTGAGTAACTCAAGCCACTGCTCTGCCTATGGAGTAGTCATTCTTTCATTTTTTTTTTTTTTACTTTCTTGATAAACTTGCTTTTACTTTACTCTATGGACTTGCCTTGAATTCTTTCTTGAGAGAGATCCAAGAACCCTCTCTTGAGGTCTGAATATGGGCAACTTTCTGGTACCAAAATGGGATGATAATAGGATCTTTCTTCTATAGTGTATTGGCATGATAGATTACATTGATTTATTTTTTAATGTTGAACCATATCAAAAATATGTTTGTACATCTTGCTGGATTTGGTTTGCTAATATTTTGTTAAGTTTGTTTGCTTCGATATTGATGGGAGAAATTGGTCTGTAACTGTTCTTTTCTTGTAATACCTTATCTGCTTTGGGTAAGGAGAAGGCTTGCCTCATTGGCTCTGTTAGGAAATGTTCCCTCTGTTCCAGTTTCTTTTTGGAAGAGATTGTGAAGAATTGGTATCATTTCTTTAAAAAATATTTAGTAGAATTTACCAGTGAAACTATTTAGGCTAGGTGCTTTATCTTATGACAGGTTATTAATAATATATTTAAATTATTTAACAGTTACAGGCTATTAAGATGACCTATTTCTCTTTGTGTGAATTTTAGTGGTTTGTATCCTTCAAGGGATTTTGTCCATTTCATTTGGTTATCAAATTTGTGGGCATATATTAGCTAGAAATAAAGCTTTTATTTTCTTTTCATTATTCATAATATCAGTAGTAATGGCCCAACTTTAATTTAACTCTTTTAAATTTTTATTTTGTATATCTAGAGGTTTATCAATTTTATTACACCTTTGAAAGAATCAGCTTTTAGTTTTGTTCATTCTCTTTATTGGTTTTCACTTTCAATTTCATTGATTTATGCTTTAATTTGTACTATTTCTACATGTTGCTTTAGGATTATATTGCTTTTCCTTCTTGAGATTGTTAAGGTAGAAGCTGAGAAATATGGCTTTTCCACTTTTCTAATACATGCATTCCATGCCATACATTTTTCTCTAAACATTATTTCTGCTGTTCCACATGTTTTGATAAAAAGCACTTATAGTTTTTGTTTAAAATATGTTTTAATTTTTCTTGAGACTTCTTTGACCGATGTATTATTAGAAGTATGCTTTTTTTTTTTTTCAAAATTTTGGAATTTTCTGGCTTGTTTTCTCTCATTAACTTCCAGTTAAATTCCATTGTGTTCTAAGGCTATACTTTATATGATTTCTCTTCTTTTAAAATTTATAATGTGTGTTGAGTTTCCAAGTTTGTGGTTTTTCTTGTGAATGTTCCATTTGAATATGAGAACAAAGTATACTCTGCTGCTGTTGAATTTAGTGTCTATAGATGTCAGTTAGATAAAATTGATGCCAGTGTTCTTAAGGTAAACTATAACCTTACTCATATTATGTCTCTCTGATCTATCAGTTACTAAACTAGAAGTATTGGCAGTCTTCCACTATAATTGTGGACTTGTCTATTTTTCTTGCAGTGTATTTTGATACTCTGTTGTTAGCTGAAGACTCCTTAAGGAATGCCATGACTTCTTGGAGAAGTAATCCCTTTATCAGTTTAAAGCTTTCCTCTTTATCCCTGATAATTTTTATTGTTCTAAAGTCTGCTTTGTTTGAATTTAATAGAGCTGTGACAAATTTCTTTGATTAGTGTTAGCATAGCATATCTTTCTTCATTCTTTCACTTTTAATCTAGCTGAATCTTTATATTTAATACTGATTTCTTATAGATAACATACTCACTTTTTAATTTCTTTTAATTTAGATCATTTACATTTAAAGTGATTATTGATTATATTTTAATGAATAGTTCAAGTAAGTTGTCCCATATATTTCTTGGGTGATACTTATATCAAAACATCACAAAATATTACCCAAAATTCAAATTTAATTCAGCTCCTTGTATTTTTTAATAGATTTATTAGAATAGTTTGTTTGTAATTATTTTCTATTTTCTATACTAAGTTTACTTCCTTTATTTTCTCTTTTTTTTGACTTTCCCTGGTTTTAATTGAGCATTTTATATTCTACTGTATCTCCTGTCTTAGCATATCAGTCATACTCTTTAAAAATATTAGTGATTTCCTTAGAATTTGCAAAAGTTACATCTTTAGAAATTTTCCCAGTTTTTTGGATGTTCTGCTCTGCTTTTTCATTGTGTAATGCCTTTTCTCTTGAAATTTAGCTTGAGAAGTGTCTATTGACTTATATTCAAGCTCATTTATTTCTTTGTACTATGCAGTCTATTGAGTGAATCATAATCATTATTTCTGTTATAGTGTTTTTGATTTCTTGATTTTTTTTTTGCTTTTTTCTTACTGTTTCTATATCTTTGTTTCCATTCACCACCTCTTCTTGCATATTTTTCTTTTTCCACTAGAATTATTAACATATTGTTATAATTAACTCCTTGTCTGATTATTCCAAAATGTATGCCATATTTTAGTCTTTTTCTGATGCTTGCTTTATCTCTTCAGTTTGAATTTCTTCTTGTCTCTTGTTATGACTGTAACTGTTTTATTGAAATCTGAGTATGCTGTTTCAAGTATTAGAAATTGCGATAAAAAGGACTCTAGTGTGAGGTTTTATGCTAGTCTGGTTAGGACGTAGGCTGTGTTTAAGGTCTGATGTAGCTGTAGGTGAGAGATGCTTCAAATTCTTCTAGTGCCCTTGTCTTCCCCATTGTTTCTGAGCTTTGCTAAAATGTCTTCCTTAGACAGAGTCCATGTCTTGCAGTTCTTTGAGCCCTGTCGTGGCAAGTTGTAGAGGAAGGGAAGTGTCTACAATCTTATGATTAAATCTTTTAGTGGGTGTTTGTTCCTGGTCTATGTCCTTAACTATTGTTTCTTAACCCTCATTCTCATATTTAAGAAGACTAGAAGGGGCTGAAGTCAGGTAAATGACCTTCTCCAAGTGATATAAGGCTCTGGCATAGTCTGGCAGGTAGGTCTTCATTATCTAGAAGGCTATGAGAGTTCACACATTTTATAATGATTACTTTCCCCTGCCTAATCCAGAGCCATGAGGGGATTTGCTCAAATCTTTATTGTAATAACCCAATGACGTTCTGAAGATAAAGCCTATGAAAATGTGTCTTCTCCCTAAAATTGTGAGCCTCTAAAGACTCTTACTCTCACAATAGTCTACATGCAGCTTTTAGCAATTTATGAAAATTACTGTCCATGTGTTCCCACTCATTTATGACTCCGGCGGCTCTGTTTCAAGTACGCAGATCTTGGCTGTAACTCTGGATCTCTGGACTCACATATCTTTCCTGATTTTGAGGGAGCCGTATACCTAGATTCTCTGATGGGTTTAAAAACAGTTATTAATTTTTCAGGTTTTATTGTTTGTTTTTCATTTTTATACTTGTTGAAAAAGTAACGACTTCTAGGTCTTTACAAGTCAGAGCAGGATTCTGAAATCCTGCCCCCAATCATCTTTACACATGAGCTTGATCCTCTTTTTGAGTCTGCAGACAGAAGAA
The DNA here is from genome assembly GCA_963574635.1 of Cheracebus regulus. NCBI lineage: Eukaryota > Metazoa > Chordata > Mammalia > Primates > Pitheciidae > Cheracebus > Cheracebus regulus. The sequence continues at coordinate 17,124 of CAUYQU010105103.1, forward strand.
GAACTTGTAGGTACAATATCTGCTTCTGGTGAGAGTTTTAGGCTGCTGTCACTCATGGCAGAAGACAAAGCTGATCTGGTGCGTGCAGATATCACATTGTGAGACAGGAAGCAGAAAAGCAAGGTGGGAAATGCCAGGCTCTCTTTTAACAACCAGCTCTCTCACAAACTAATGGAGGGAGAACTCAGTCACACCCTCCCTCAGAGTCATTAGTCTATTTATGAAGGATCTGCCCCATGACCTAAATCCCCCCACCAGACCCTGCCTCCAACATTGGGGATCAAATTTCAACATGCTATTTGGAGAGGACAAATGTTCAAATGACTAGGGAAGCCTTTTTTTTTTTTTTTTTGGAAATACATTTATATTCAATTATGTTTTTATTGTTTTTGCTGTTTTAATCTTTAGCCATCAGATAAAGTCCAGCCTTTCTTTTTCCCTGTTTTGTTTCTTTCTTTTATGAAGTTCCAGCAGAAAATGAGGTCCCAGTATCGATAAAAGAAGAGAGAGGTAAGTGAATGTGAATTGGAAGTGGACTTTGAGGTCATGCAGTTAAATTTTCCCTTTTTATAAAGAAAGGTTCTGAGACTTGAGAAAAAGACCAAGATTCATGTAAGGGGATTTGACTTCTCAGTGAAAAAGTTGGGGGTATTGAGCCCAAGTTTTCTGAATCTCTTTCTATTCTTGGTGATAGGAGCATAGCTCCAAAGGAACAGCTAATTTATTAAATGATATCACATAATCAATGGTAATATACAGAATTATTATATTTTTGTGGTTCCTCGGGGATCACCTCTTTTTAATTGAACATTACACCTTCTGATTAAAAGAGCTTTGAAAATATATGAGTAGACATTTGTACTCTGCAGAACTGTCTCCGTGACAGTCAGTAGTAATGTAGGTCACATTTTGATCCAAACATTAATTGACAGTGTCCTTTAATGTGCATTTTGGGGCTCAGGTAGTAGCAGTGAGGAAAACTCATTATAAGCCCAGGAGGAGACACTGTGCAGCTCTGTGACATGCCATCTGATGTTCGAAAGGGGTTTTCACTGAATCCAGGAAGCTTTGCCCAAGGATAAAACTCCCCTTTCACCAGCGTATGTGGGGGGAAGCCTGCAATGGGCCATGGAAGTGCCCTCAGGCAGTGGGGTCCCTGTCACCTGCAGTATCACCCAGGCTTTGAAAAGCACTTCTTTCTCTTTTCTTTTAGGATCTAAACCTTTCGCTCTCACTTTGTCCACCAAGGAAAACTGACGAGCATTATTCTCATGTCTCAGCTTTTAAAAGTGCTTCCTGTTTGACAGATTTCCTTGTTCCCAGCTTAGTGTGTAGAAATGTTACTCCTTGGAAGTCTGCATCAATAAAAATCATTTAAATTTCTTTCTCAAGTTTCTGTGTCAGTTGTGAGCCTACCAACAATGTCCTAGCTGGTAGATAAATAGCAACAACTGTGTGTTACTTCTCCAAAGGACCACTCAAATGTCAATAAAATAAATTGGAAATCTGTTTTTGAAATTGAAGAAAATAACTAATGGGATTTTTAAAATCATTTTAAGCAAAAGACTGGTAGATAAAATTTAAGGTTCTAATGCTGCATCACTGTTATTTCATGGGCAGTAGATAAACCATTTGAACAGCAGTGCGTGATAAAAGCAAACAGATGCCTATACAAAAGTATTTTAATGGACTACTGTGAGGTTTAATTTTTTAAAATTTTGGTTTTATGCTCATTTAATTAAACTAATTTTCTTGAGCACTCACTGTTATGGTTTAGGTTCTCCCAGAAGCTTATTTGAAAGGTTGTTTTAAGAAACATTGATAGAAAATTGGTGAAGTGAGAAACGGAAGAGGGAGAAGCCAATGAGGAATTCATCATTAAGCCAGTTACCCATCTGAAGATTCAGAGTTATCCTGCCTAAAGGCATGAAAGTGAGGGTATTTATCCAGTGACTTCCTCCACATTGAGGGATGTTAATTCCAAGGCACTTGTGGCTTGCCTTCTGCAGCTAAGTTGTTATACTCCTGTAGTCAGCAGTAAGCCCTCAGCCAAAGAGACCACTGATGGCCTAGGCCGATGGCCCCCAAAGTGCAGATCCAGACCTAGAAGCCTCAGCAACACCTGGAAACTTGTTAAAAATGCAAAGTTGGCTGGTTGCAGTGGCTCATGACTGTGTCAGCACTTTGGGAAGCTGAGGTGGGTGAATCACGAGGTAAGGGAGTTAGAGACCAGCCTGATCAACATGGAGAAACCCCGTCTCTTCTAAAAATACAAAAATTAGCTGGGCATGGTGGCAGGTGCCCATAATCCCAGCTACTCAGAAGGCTGAGGCAGGAGAATCTCTTGAACCTGAAGGGCGAAGGTTGCAGTGAGCTGAGATTGCACCACTGCACTCCAGCCCAGGGGAGAGTGTGAAACTTCATCTCAAAAAAAAAAATAATAATAATAAAATAAAGCATAATTTTTCTCTGCTCCCTTCCTTAAGTGCCACCGCTCATTGCAGTGTATTTTCTGTTTTGATTGCTATTGGTTCCTCTCCATATCTGCTCCACAGCTCTCATTTTGGGGTGACTTTTTACCATTTCATAGTGTAAAGACTGTTGCCTGAATTCTAGAGCTTCTGCTTTCTAGGCGTACTCTTTTATTTTCCAAGAAAAAGTCTTACAGTAGTTTGCTAGGAAAATATATAGGAAGTCAAGTTATTCTAGTCTTTGCATATCTGAAAGGTATTTGCATATCTTCAAAAAGTTTATTCAGCCATCACCCTTTGTCTTCATCCATTTGTGTTGCTATAACACAATATCTTACAGTAGATAATTTATAAAGAGCAGAAACTTATTTCTTACAGTTCTGAAGGCTGGGAAGTCTAAGATCAAAGAACCAGCATTAGTGTCTGGTGAAGTCTGGCCCTTGCTTCCAAGATGGAGGTTTGTCGCAGTGTTCTCGCCTTGCAGAGGCATGAAAGAGAAGGAGCCCTCTCTCTCTCTCAGCCTTTTATAAGGATGCTATTCTCATTGATGGGGACTGAGTTCCCGTGTCTTAATATCCTCCCAAAGGCCACACCTCTAATACCATCACACAGAGGATTACATTTTAAGGTGAATGTTGGAGGGGATGCTATTATTCAAACTATAGAATCCTTGCTTTACTGTTTGAGTATGAAATCTTTGGGCAAAACTCTTTTTTTGTCTCAAAAATTTAAAGATAGTTTTTGACTTTCTCAAAGCAGATATCATCACTTGAGAAATTTAGAGCTACCTGGTTCCAAATATCCCTAATAAAGTTATTTTCCCTTAACCCTCTGGAATTTTGGGAAATTGTCTTCATGGCCCGTGTCTCAAAATTTATCAATTTTTAAACTTTGTCCTTAGGTTTTGAAATCTAAAGTATTGTACCTTTTATTTCTGAAATTTATGCTTCTTAGTAGGGGAAATGTTCTTTATTTTTCTTCTAAAATTCTGTTAGATGTTACACCTCCTCAATTACTTTCTAACTTATTTTTTCTCTTGTATTTCAAATTTTCTTTTATTTTTGTTTCTACTGATTATAAAATAAATAATAGTCATTAAGAAGCTATTTGGAAGTTATTCAGTGTGTGGATCTTTTCAGAAAATGATTGTTTTAGGTGGAATAATGGTTCTTTAAACCTGTCCCCATCTTAATCCCTGGAACCTACTAATATATTACCTTACGTGGAAAAAGGACCTTAAGGATGTGATTAAGTATTTTGAGATGGAAGATTACTCTGAGTTATCCAGATAAACCGGATAGAATCATCAGGATCCCTGTAAGAGAGAGGCAGAAGGTCAGAGAGAAGGTGCTACACTGTCTTTGAAGATCAAGGAAGGGGTGACGAGCCCAGGAATGCTGGTAGCTGCTGGAAGCTGGAAAAAAGAGAAAGATTCTCCCATAGATTCCCAGAAAGAATGCAGCTCTAGCCATTTTAAACTTCTGACTTCTAGAACTGTAAAAGTTCATTTGTATTGTTTGAAGTCACTAAACTTATAGTAACTGAATGCTGCAGCCCTAGGAAACTACTGCAATGAGGCAGAAGCCATGTAGTGCATTGCCTTTTACACTGGGATCCCACACCACAGGATGTAGACGTGGATGTCAGTTTCTTCAGAATACACACACTCTGCAACGGTGATTATTCACTATGATTTTTAGTTTTCTCATTTGTAAAATGGGCATAATAATATTTACCGTAATAATTTCACCAGATTTTTGAAGAAATCAGACGTGGCGCACGTCTATAGTCCCAGCTACTCAGGAGGCTGAGGCAGGAGAATCGTCTGCACCCAGGAGGCGGAGGGTGCACTGAGCAGAGATTGCACCATTGCATTCCAGCCTGAGTGACAGAGTGAGACTCTGTCCTCCCCCCAAAAATGAGAAGAATAATTTCAAACAGATGAAACATGTGTTAGAGTAGAAAAACAGACTCTCATATATCCTTTGACTAGATTTACTAGCTAGTTACAGTTTGTCCAATTGGCTTTATCTTCTTTTTCTACCTCATCCTGTGTCTGTGTACAAATAGGTCTAAAACAGACAAATGATATTCAAGATATTCATATATTACATATAATAAAGATGATGATATTGTTGCCTTCATATAATTTTATTTTTTATGACTTAGGTAGATATTGACTTTATTTTTACTATCTTGGAATGCCGAGAAATACATGGTTGAAAGTGCACTCTAGGATGAATAATGAACTCTGGGTTTAGGACCTTTCTCACACCCATCAGAATTTCAATTTCACCTGCTACATCGTCTAAGCATAGTGCACCCCAGTAAAATGTTGTCAGAACAACTGAATTCAAAGTATTATTATTTCCAGGTGCAATGACTTGGAACAATTTTCTACTTTTATTTTTCTTTGCCCTAACCATTGAAAAAATTCTGATTTCTAATATAAAATAACATATAAAAACAAGGCATAGGGTTTCCTCTCATTTTAATTGAGCAAATACACAGAAAAACAATCTATAATAAATATAGGAAAACATAGAGGCCAGAGGAAAATAGAAGGGTGAGAAAAATCTTTTGAGAGGCTTTGAATTATTATCTATAAATGGGGAAAGTGACTTTCTTCTTCTTATTAGAACTTCCCCCAATATTTTATGCATTACTGTTATCTCTAGTGGGGATAGTTTAAATCTGTATTTGTAGGAGAAAGTTATTTCTCACAGGGAGGTACAATTTTGTCATGCTTCATGTCTTAGTTACAGCAGTTGGCACTAGTAGGAAGAGGCAATAAAAATGTGCCAGGGTGTAACTGGTGCCCTCACTGCTGTAAGAAAGCCACAAGGCATCTCATGCATCATGCTCAGAGGATTGAGAGCACAATCCTCTCTAGCAGAAAGGAGTTCAGAGTTGATGGCATTGCTCAACTGAGAGCATCCCTAACTTTTCAAGGCACTTTATGCCCATTCAAAGATGTTAGTAACATTTAATGGTCTTTAAAGGCTACTTTTCAAATAACAGAAGCTTTAATTTGTTCTTTAAACTGAAGTGCTGCTACTTATTAAATTTTGAGGGGCACTGTAGGCATATAGATATATTTAAAGAGTATATTTGGAGGTGCCCAAAATCCATATTAAAACTTTTAAAAAGTTTTAAGACTTCTACAAACAGATTTAACACATAAAACCACCAGATCCTAGAAACTAAAAACATTTTTCCTAGGCATGTTCATTTCCAAAGTATAGTTGCACAGATGATGCATTGAAATATGGTTAAAATATAACAATATTGATTTTCATATTTATGATTACTCTAGCCTTTTATTTATTACTCCTAATTTTTATTTTGAAAAGTTTAAAACATATAACACAAAAATCATAAGTATAACCAAAAGAAATAACCATATATCTTTACTTAGATTTATGAACTATTTACATTTTGCTATATTTACCTCATCTCTATATACATAATTTTAAAAAGTATTGGCGTTGAACTGTTTAAGAGTTGCCAGCATCAGAGTACCAAAAGTTTGCATAGTTAACTGTGCATCTCTAAAGAAAAAGGATATTTTTCTATACAAACACAATATAAGGGTTATGTTCAGGAAATTGACATTGATATAGTGCCAATTGTCACCATCAAGTGTTTTCTATTTGTTTCTTTTGTATAAAGTATTAGTCAAAACTCATGTGTGGCATTTATATGTCTTGTCTGAGTTACTTATCATAGCCATCTTTGTCAGCATGAAGTGGTAACTAATTGTGATTTGTTTGCATTTCTTTAATGACAATGTTGAGCATTTTTCCTGTTCTTATTAGCCATTTGTATATCTCTTCTGGAAATATGTCTATTAAAATCTTTTAAATTTCCTTAACTCCCTCATCAAAATAAATTGACTGTAATGGTAAGTGCTTTGGTTGTTATTGTTTTTAATTTGGCCTCTAAATTATATTCCATTGATCTATATGACTATAAGCCATTACCACACTGCCTTGATTACTGTAGCTTTGGAGTAAGTTTGAAGTCAGAAAATGTGCGTTCTCCAATTTTGTTTTCCTTCTTACTAGATTGCTTTGAGAATTATGAGTCATTTGCATTTCCATATGGATTTTTTGTTTAGCTTATCAATTTCTGCAAAAATGGAGGCTGAGATTTTAAGAGATCTCTAATCAATTTGGAGTGGGTGGGTATTGTTATTTAAACAATACTGAGTCGTCAAATCCATGAAAGTACAATGTCTTCCCATTAACTTAGGTCTTCTTTAGTCAATGAAGTTATTTTTGTTTTCAATGTGCAAGTTTCTCTTATTAAATTTATTCTCAAGCATTTTATTTTTGATACCATTGTAATGAAAATTGCTTTCTTTATTTCATTTTCAGAGTGTTCATTGCTAGAATGTAGAAATAGAGTTAATTTTGTGCATAATGCTGAAATCACTTGTTAGCTTTCTAAATATAGTTTTTGAAGATTCCATAAGATTTCCTATTAGCAAAATTATGTCATATATTACTAGAGATAGTTTCACTATTTCCTTTATGATCTGGATGCCTTTCATTTCCTGTGGTTACATTAGGATAAATATTTTTGGCAGGCAAACCACATAAGTGATACATTGCTGCTCTCAGTATGTCTCAATAGGATAAATCATATCAATTTGTTACTTTTTCGATGATGTTCAATTTGATCACTGGGTTAAAATGGTGTCCCTCAGATATATTCATTCTAATGACAAACTTTTCCTTTTTTCCTCTTTAAAAATAAGTAACCTATGGAGAGATTCTTGGACACAGTTTTTCTCATTTTTTCACATTTCTAGCTTTGAAAGTTTTACATACATACAATAGACAATAGTGCATGAATATAATTTAATAAAAATACATTTATTTGGGGAGTACATTTTCAAAATAATTTTATTAATTGGGTATCCAAATGAAGATGTTTAGAAACCAGTATTCTAGAAGTCCAACCCCTCTCTTCTCCATTCCTTTTAATTGTGTGTTGCTTGCTTTTATCCTGGACCTCAGAATCTTGGCTGTTTACTGGAAACTTCCCAGGTGTCATGACTTCTTTGAGTTTAGGGATGCTACAGGTTCCCCTCCAGATTTTGTGAACATCAGTCTTCTGCTTGCATCAGTTGACATTTTCCTGATTATTAGTTTTTAAAATCTCCCATTGCCCTGTTCAATTTCGAACCTGTTCCCACCCCATTTATTCTTCCCATCAGCACAACTGTGTACACACAGACACATAGGTACACACTGTATTGGTTAGGGTTCCCCTGACAGACAGAACCAATAGGATATGTATATAGATATATGGGAGGGGATTTATTAAGAAAATAGGCTCACCCGAGATTGCACCACGGCACTCCAGCCTGGCGCCTGGCAACGAAGTGAAACTCTGTCTCAAAAAAAAAAAAAAAAAGAAAGAAAGAAAATAGGCTCACAAAGTTATGGAGTTTGAGAGGTCCCACAATAGACCATCCACAAACTGAAGACCCTGGGATGCCAGTGATGTGTCTCAGTCTAAGACTTTCAGAACCAGAGAAGACCTAATGACTTAGGTGTCTGCTGGTGCAAGTCCTGGAGTCCAAAGGGCAGGAGCCTGCAGTTCTGATGTCCAAGAAAGAGAAGGAAGAGTGTGTCCCAGCTCCAGAACATAGATGAATACATTTGCCTTTCCTCTGTTTTTGCACCCTGCCCCATGTTGCTTGGATATGGCCCATCTGCATTGCACATTAAAGGCAGATCTTTCCCACCTAGTCCACTCAGATTCACATGCTAATTTCCTCTGGAAATACTGTCACAAACATACCCCAAAATTTGCTTTACGAACTCTCTAGGTATTACTAAATCCAGTCAAGTTGACATCTAAATTAACCATCACACACATCAGAGAGCCCTCCCTGCTCCCATTGCTTGGCTTCAGGAAAGAACTATCTCTAACCCCTGGGTTGCTTCTTTCCTGAAAGAGAACTAAACACATTAATTATATGAGAGCCTCTAGAGCCTTTTGTGAAGTTCAAGAAGAAATTTATCTGGATCAGTGATGTCTTTTTATATAATTATATTTTATACAAATATAAAACTAGTCACATTCTTTTCTGTCATTCATTTTGGAGCAAACATATATATAGTAATTGTCCTGAGGTTAATTTAAGGCTGCCCATGCTTTTCAAACAAATGTTTGGTAAATTTATCTCAGTATGATAATGCTACAGTTCAGAAAACATAATTTAACACAGAACCAAGGTATAAGCTCCTGGGACACTCTAATGTTCTAATGCTTCCAGAAAAAAGAAAGCCAGCCCACCCATTCATTTACTCATTTAAGATTCACTGGGGCCCTTTTAAGTGCCAGACACTGTAGCAGGCAAAAGAGCACAAACAAGAAAGACACTCCCTGACCTTTCTGAGACTCGAATAGACAGATTAGAAATTAATAGATGTTGTGATATAAATAGATAACATGGCCTGTCAGTACAGGGGAGGAGACCCTTGTATCACCTGCAGAGAGCAAATATCCTGGACATAAGTGTTTGTATTTAAGATATCCTGAAGATGCATTTTAAATTTGGACATAGGTGGTGAATAGGACATGGCAATTGGAATGGATGTCAGTGAGGAGGAAAGCGCATGTTCAAGCCCAGTGATCTTTCACTTTGTATTTTCAGAACCCTACAATAAAACTGCTTTGGATAATAATTCTTATTATAATAATATTCTAATAAATCCATCTTTGAGAATTGTTTTACTCATTTTTAAAATTTTCAGCTCTGGATTCTAGGACTGTAAGAATCTGCTTCATTCCTCCTATCCCTTTGATAAAATGAAAAGAGTTGTAAAACTTGACCTGGCAGCTGTATGCATATATTATAATTTCATCAATGTTTTCTGTTTGTCAATCTGATGTTCACTTAGGGTGATGTTCTGAGTAATGTCTCCTTTCCTGTGTTTTCATCAAAGCTGAAAGTTAATTTCAAATAGTTTGGGAATAAAGTATGGGAGGAAGTCATGAAAATGAATGCAAGAGGAAGAGTGAGGAACGATATCAGAGGTGGCTTTTGGTCCAAGTCACAAAGTTTACTTTTATTCCAAAGAAAGTAGAACCACTGAGGGGACACAATTTACTAAGTAATATTGGTTACTTAGTAAAACACTGTTGAAGAATGTCCTGAACTCAGAAGCATTAACAGAACTACAATTATTTCTGTTTTATTGCATACCTGTGCTAGACATTCTTAAAAGTTCCAGAGAAATAAAAGACAAATTTCTCCCAAATTTCAAGTATTTTAAAAAATGCTTACAAATATACATTGAGGAAAAAAGGAAAAATGTAGGGCCGGACAGTTTTCCTGTTAGTTTCTAACAGCTGCATTATTAGGATCCTGGCATTCAAAGCCTCAAAAATAAGTGTTGAGCATCATTCACTCTCACAGGATGATGAGGGTTTGGGCTTGGGTGAGAGAATTCATAAGTCAAGTCACATTCTTCCACAGTCCTACAGATTTGGTCTTTTGAGCAAATTGATTCAGTTTTTGCTCATATTCCTTATTTTCCAGGTTGAAGTAACTTGGTTGTGCTATTATTAAATCAATAACTTAATTATTGAGTTTAGTTAGTAATTTAATTGTTGTTAAATTATTTAAAATGTAAACACAATGCTTTTTCTTACAAAGTACCATACTGACAACTATAGTTGACACATTCTGAAGACTTGCTTAAAATAAACATCTATGTGGGTATGAGCAGTGAGTGGAACATCTTTGAGTTGGTTGAATATGAATTTGATCCAATGCATAGGAACATCAGCCAATGACACTCATTTGCAAAAGCCCAAGTTGTGATACCAAAATAGCAGTAAAATAATATTGTGATCAATTTCTGTTTTAGCTAGTGCATAACTTATTTAAAAATTTTGTTCTGGGTATGTGTCTGAAAATGTTTATTCACAGGAAAATTATGTCCACAAATATATCTCCTTTCTAAAAAAATACTATGTACACACACAGACACATGCATACACACACATACAAACACACACAGCATTATACATATATATATATAGCATATATGACACATATACATTATAGTGTATGTGCATATATATATATCTACATTCATACACATTGTATATACATGGGCCTACTTATAAATATTTACATATGCACAATATATATGTACATCCACATGTATTCTAAACTTTGAGAAGCAGTCTTTGTTCAAATGAAGCAGGAGCTCAAGAATAAAGGGCATGGTTGCACACTTCAGCCTTGGGATAGAAGACTGCCTTTTGTTAGGTAGTAGATTATTGGGGTCTTGTTCAAGCTTAGTGGACTTTCAGTTTGTATTCTTAGACCCTTATGATAAAACTTCTTTGCGTAGTAATTCTTATTAAAATAATCCTAATGAAGCCATCCTTGAGAATTGTTTTACCCATGTTTTTACTTTGAGCTCTAGATGCCATCTACCATGAGAAACGGCTTCATCCTCTTATCTCTTTGTTATAATGTGAAGAGTTATAAAACTTGGTCTGGCAGCTATATGCATATGTTATAATTTCATCCATATATTATGTTCTTCAGTGTGATGTTCAGTCAGGGTGATGTCCTGGGTAACTTCTTCCCTGTATTTTCATCTATTTCAAACATCTCAACAACATTCTTTTATTTCTTGAATAACATACCATTTCAATCGTTTTTCAAATTGTGAAATTGTCACTTTTAAAATGTTATACTTTCTCTTCTCCCAGTTCTATCTTCCAGAATTCTATCCTTTTTAGAGCTGATCTTAAATAAGTCATTTTGCTTCATACTAATGGGAAACGTCAAACCATCTTGTTTCTACATCTCAGATTTAGCATTTTTCTCACTTTGGCTTTTACTTTAATTTTTATATACAGAATAACCTCAGTAGCCCTGGAAGCTATTCTTCCTGGACAGAGAAATGCCTAGTTAATGGAAAAAGCATGTGTTCTCATAAGGAAATGAGGCAATATTCCTTGTTTTGACCCTTCATTTGCTAGGAAAATGGTGATTACAAAGCATCCATTAACACCATAATTATTTGCAAACACCAGAACTTAGGAATAGATAATGGATCCAAATATAGCCAGTAATGTTTTCCACCTCACACCAGGAGGCAGGGGAATGTTTCTCTCACTTTAGTTATGCCTTCAGTTTGCCACAGGTTATGGATGGATTGGCACTTCAATTGAATTTATCACCTGCTGATTTTGGAGAGATGCAGATTAAGGATGTTTACTGTTGCGCTTACCTCCACTTGTCATATTTGAAGTCTAGTCATAGTTTGTGTCGTTGGTTGTGTATATGCCATATTCTGGACACTCTTCTCAGAACTATATATGCATCTTCCATACTTACAACACCTTATGAGCCAGATCATGATTTTGTCTAACATATTATTTTCAATTTTTATTTTTTCTTCAGTGTTAAATAATTGTTCCTTAACAGAACTTGGTAATTCTGTAGCAAGGATTCGGTCTTGCTCATTCTATAGAATAAAGTATTTGAAAGTGATGAATGCAGCAAAACTAGTCTTGGTAAATTTCATTAAGTATGTTGTAGTTCCTGGAACAGAGTAGAAGATCAGTAAGTGGCCAGGCACAGTGGCTCACTCCTGTAATCCCAGCATTTTGGGAGGCCAAGGCAGGTGGACCATCTGAGGTCAGGAATTTGAGACCAGCCTGACCAACGTGGTGAAACCCAGTCTCTACTAAAAATACAAAAAATAATTAACCTGGGATGGTGCCACATGCCTGTAATCCCAGCTACTCATGACTCTGAGCAGGAGACTCTCTTGAACCCTGGGGACAGAGGTTGCAGTGAGCCGAGATCACAACATTGCAGTCCAACCTGGGCAACAAGAGCGAAATTCTGTTTCAAAAAAAAAAGTTAAATTTATTTGAATAACAGCTAAGTCTTGAACATTTCTTTTTAAATACTGAAACACAATTTCCTTTCTGCCTAATAGTATATCTAAAGCCCTATATTTTCTATTTGAGACTAGTAACAGAATATTATATCATAAAGTAGCATTTGTTGTATCACCTAGTAAAAAGGAAATGCATGTTTGCTGATTAGGCTGAAATTCTAGAGGGCCTGGACCATGTTTTTTTTCTTTGCATATTCAGTGCCATTTTAATAGGCACACTTCTTTAGTTCACATTTCACTTAAGCATTTGTTAATTCCCCTTGGGAGCTACGGGAAATCTAGAAATAGTTTACTTGGCCGGGCATGGCGGCTCATGCCTGTAATCCCAGAACTTTGGGAGGCCGAGGCAGGCAGATCGTGAGATCAGGCAATCGAGACCATCCTGGCCATGGTGAAACTCCGTCTCCACTAAAATACAAAAAATTAGCCGGGTGTGGTGGTGCGTGCCTGTAGTCCCAGCTATTCAGGAGGCTGAGGCAGGAGAATCGCTTGCATCCAAGAGACAGAGGGTGTTGTGAGCCTAGCTCATGTCACTGCACTCCAGCCTGGAAAAAGAGCAAGACTCTGTCTCAAAATAAATAAATAAATAAGAAATAATTTCCTTGACTATGATTCTTGCTCTACTTAAATCGTTTCAAGTCCCCTTATTATAACAGTGGGTTTATATTATATATCTCCCTTTAAGAGATGAGAATAGAATATCTGAAAAGATTTTTGCTTTTGATAAGCATAATTGGTTTTAGAAAAAGTTATTATTCTTGATTTTCTTAAAACTACATGTCAAATATTAAGTTTATTCAATGATATTTAATTATTAAAGAAATAGCTGTAGTGACAGTTTTACTATTTCTATTTATTCTTAAATATGGCTATAAAGTCTGAAAAGCCTTACTGAATTAGCTTTTTGATAATTAGCAGTTTCGTTGGGATATGGCAGTCATGGACAGCAGAATACGTCCTATCACAAGCAGCATCTTTGAAAAATGAATGCATAGTAAATTTGAGATCTAAGAATTTTGCTGGGCTGTCCAGGGACTTTTTTGAATGAGGATATAAACTATGACCGATATTTCTCTGACGTGTGCAGTGACTTCCATATATAGCTATCACATTTTTCTGTGTGTTCACTTGTAATTCATCAAGTGCTTTTACATATCTAAGGGAAATTTTATTGAAGAACAGACACGTTTAGCCAATATTAAAATATAAACTGTCACTGGAAATTGAAAATCTAATTTTTTTTAAATCTTACAGAATTCTAAAAAATAGCCCAATTTCTTTCTGCAAGAAAAAGCGTATTCCTGCCACTCTCCTATCTAAGAAGAGCCTGGCAGGATTCTGAGCTGGGCTTGGTGGCAGAATTCCAGATGCTTCACCTGGGCCAAGCACAGTACAAGGAGGCAAGGCTTGGAAGGAACTGCAGCCCCAGGCATTGGAGAGACCTTCCCAAAGACACATGGATATGCAGCAATTATGAAAAGAGGACTGAGCTGGACTGTAGGGCAGGCTTTCTTAGCCTGGGCACTATTCACATTTTGTCTAAATAATTCTGTTAGAGGTAGCTGTCCTAGCCATTGTAGGATGTTTAGCAGGACCCATCTGTTGTATCTCTATACACTAAATGTCAGCAGCACCTTTCTCCCAAGTTGTGGCACCCAAAAATGTGTTCAGATATTATCAAGTACCCACTGGGGAACAAAATTAGCCCCCTCCCCACCCTGAGAAAGCCTGTTCTAGGGGATGGCAACTTGACAGATCAGCCAAAAGGGGCTGTGGGGCACAGAGTGTGGAGGCATTCTCTGAGCTAATAAAGTGAAACCTCACTGGATTGTTTTTTTTTTTTTTTAGCATGTTTCAGACCTCAGTGATGATGGAAAGACAGTTCTTAAATAACCAACAGCATACCAGGAATATGTTTGTTGCTTCCTATGTTAATGAAAATTGCAAAATGTTAATATGCGAAATTGAGAGGATATGTTCCATACATTATGGATGTAATAAAATATGAATAGGTAATACTTGATAAAAGTGTCCCAGACACAATGTGGTTTGTGACATAAAGAGACTTTTCAAAGCATATGACCTACTATATACTATGAGCCTATAAATGCAGCCTGTTCCTCAAACTTACTTGACCACACTAGAAAAAATTACTACGTTACAAAATATAATGATATAAGGCAACTTTTAGCTTATTTTATACTTTATCTTGAAATGACACTTCATGAAACAATTCTACATCCACTCATTTATTTTATACTTATAGAAGAAATGTTACATCATTGAGAAAGTATTAATATTATTAATTATTGATCTACAAATGAAAATACTGTGTTTGAATAGGAGAACATTAATAGGGTGCTCAGCATCTATATCAAGTTTTTCTGATTCTATGTCCATGGCTCTTCCAATGCCACACAGATTCTGGGTGGAGTACTAATCAATATTTAGCAATTTCGCTCATAATTTTTGTTTGCCTTTGTTCCAGTAGTGTCTTCACAAGCCATATAAACACTTAAAGTGCCAGAAAGCTATCCAGTCAATGAAGATTTAATATAGACACATTACTATTATTATAATTGTTATTAATGTCCCGTTGGCAAACATCTTGAGGTGTGCATGTGGACACACACACATATACAAAATGGTTTTAAATAAATAAAATAAGAAATATCAAATGTTAATAGAATTGAAAAGGCTAGGAATGTACACCTGTATTTTTAATTTACAAAGAAGGAGCTGTTCCAAGGAAAACTGATTTCTTTACTTCATGGTCTTTCTCACATTTCTTTTCTCCTCCTGAAAAAATAAATGTTGGCTCTCACTGAATTAGTTTTAATATATTTACAATATATGTGAGCTCTGTGTATTTCTAGAGAAAATGTAAATCCCATCTGAAATCACATTTGGTTGTAATTTGAAAGAGTATTTCCTATGCAACTAATAAACAAATAAACAAATCAGTTTGATCCACTGGGCAGATAATATTGAGAGAGAACGTGTTTTTATGAAACGAAAATTCATTTTTGGTATGGAAGTTCTTGCGGAAGGAGCGCATGGAGAATTTCTGTATCCTGTATACGGCTCTGAGCCTCTTTCATGTAGCACGTTTCCCTGGCTGAGAGCTGAAAGAGGGTAGAGTGAATCTCAGTGGATCAATTAACAGAGGGACCTGTCCTTCAACAGCAGAAGATCTATTTCAGGATTTGCATATCACTGAAAAAAATTACAAAGCTGAGATAAATACAAGCCCGATAATAACTCACTGCAGACTTGGCTTCATTCCTAGATTTCCTTGGCTGTTTGTCCTAATAAAGTGTCTCCATGGCACTTAGGGCAGGAAGGTTATTAGTAGCTGTCAATCAAAGGAGGGAGTAGGCATCAGCAGGAGGAGGAAGAGAAGAGAGGTGACATTCATCCACTCTTCTCACTGATATTGGGTATAAAAGTCATTCAGAGCAAGTGGTTAAAAAGGGACAGGTCCCTCTTCATCCCCATGGAAAAAAGAAAAGCTGCCTTGGTTACCAACAATTTAATAATAAAACGAAATACATCAATCAACTTTTTTTCTATCTTATTGATGCCTGAACGTCCATTAATGCTAAGGAAATGAAGGACATATGAAAGAGATCTTCATAGGAGACTCTTGGCTTAATATTGTTTTTTTTTTTTTCTGTTTCCATGAAATGCATACATATCGAGGCTTAAAGTTAAAAAAGAAAATTTTCATCCTTGTCAAACACCTCTGGGTTTTTTTGGTGCATTTTTTTAATGTTGGAATTTTTCTTACAGCATATCAAGTGAATGCCTTGAGAAAAAAGAAATCAGGTAGCAAAACTAAAACATATTTTTCAAGTTCATTTAAATCAGATACAGTGATTTTGACTTTACCAGGTTAATACTCAAAAGCTACCTATATAGCAATTAATTGATATTTTAAAGGTATTTAAATTATTGTACCATTTTCTTAATTAAAGTATATCTACTGCTTGAGCACATCGTCTCTCTATATGCATATTTTCATAAGTAACAGAGTCCATAGAGTGCTAATTGATATCCTGGTCTCCAGACAATACTTTACTAAATGAAATGACAATTATAACCAATTAAAATTCACTTTACATACTACTTCACCTATTTGGTATGTATTATGCATGAAGACGGAGAGTACATTGCCTCACTGCTCAGGATTTCTGTGTGTCTCAGAAATTGATGGACAGCTCCAAGATCTTCCTTTTAGTGTGTTTTTTCCCCTTAAACCAGGGGTCACTTGGGGACTTATCAGAAACTCTGTATTTTGGTGTTACTTAGATTAAATAGCTAATAAGAGCCGTTATTTGTTGCAGATTGAGGCTTTTTTCATATTTGCCTAACATGCATCAAGAGCACTTCTCTGCTGAACTACTCTTGTGAAGAGTTTTTTTTAAATAGATATGCTACTTTCTAATTACATAGCCTATTCTTCTGCTTCTAGCTGCAAGATATCCTACATAAGTACTATTCATATCTACACTTCATCATAACAGTTATATATTAACCTGTTGCTCTATACAAGACTAAACTTGGAATTTTCTGACTTCCATTATTTTGCTAAGGCCCAGTTGACCTTGAACTAATATAAAAAGGCATATGGTATGCAGCAAGGACACCAGTAACATTTGCCTGTTTACTGAATAAAAGAGATCTCTATTTCCTGTCACTTCTCTTTTTAAAATTTTCAAAACAGGAATATTCTGGAAATAAAAGAATACAAAGAAAAAAGAAAGGAATATAAATAGGAATTCTGTGACAAAAATAATGCTGTAGCCTAAAATGAAAAGTGGATTTCTAGTTTTTGGATAAATATTTAATTTGAATGAATGACCACTTCTATCAGGGAATATTCATTTGTCTATGCTTCGGCCCCGTTCAGTTATTATCTGTTGCATTGTGAATAGATGCTACCTTCTCATAGGAGGATAGGATCCTATGAGAATTTTCAGTGAAAACACTTTTTCACTATTAGGATATGATAAAAATTTTAAAGTCATGCTGTCAGTAATGGTGCCTTACATTTCTGACTCTCACCATGAGCCCAAAATTGAAATCCTTTCATAAACGGCATCTTCATTCACTTAATTGCATGGCTCTTGCATTTAGTAGACTAATTTCTAAGCAACAAGTGGTGCCATCAATTTTTAAGAAACCCTAGGCTTGTAAGGGTTGGAGCTGTGAAGTCATTTTGCAAAAGCACATTAAGTGATGGGAGAGTCGATAGAGTTGCAGGGTACCTTTAGAAACATTTCCTTGATTCGGAAAGCTTAACTGTATCCCCACAATAATGTTTGCATTTGTTTGTTTTTCATTGTTAATGAAAGGTCGGATTAATTATCCAAAAAATAAGCACTGAAAACTGACATTCGTTTTGGAAATCATATCCCTTTGAAAATACATCTGTGTCAGTAAAAAACCTAATTTTAGTAATAATCTTCCATCAATCTTAAATCATATTTTAGTAAGATTTAAGATTAAAACCTCATTCTCATTTGCAACAGTTTTATTCCAGAAAGGTTGGTTCTAATAATTATTAATCAAGCTGACAACATCAGATATAATAGAAAAATTCCTTATGAACAACACTTTCCAAATTTTTTTAGTTCAAGCATAATATGTTGAAAAATTGTATATATATGTATAACTGAATATAGTTCATTATAAATTAGATTTTACATTTGTAAGATTCCATTTTTGCAATACATTTTTCTTCTCTCCCTTTCCTATTTACCTCTTATCTTTTCTCCTTTCTTCTGAAACAATCCCTTTTGCAGTCTGACATATGGGATATAACAAATTATCTATTAAAAATATTCCTAATATAAATAAAATTAGTGAAATTATTGTTTTATTCATTTTGGCTATACATCCCTATGCAGTAGTATGAATCTTATTAATTACTAAATCCTGTGTACTGAACTGCTATATCTGATTTGCAGTAAAAAAATACTATCTTTTTCTAGAATTATAGATTACATTTTTTTCTTAAATCATGTTTGTGGTTTTTTTACATTTTGATATTTAAAGTATCACTGAACAGTCCTCAAGTGTAAAAATAATTGCATAAATTTTTTTGTAATTATGAATATAGATTTTTCATTATTTTTGTTTTGTTTTGTTTTGGTGAGTTTTTTTGGTTTGTTTTTTATTTTATATTTTTTTGGAAAAGTTGTTTTGCACAGTAAATGAAGTGCCAGTGCAGACAAATGTAACCAACATTAAGCTAGCCAATAGAATTCAACAAACTGCTAAGGTCATTAATATAATTTGTTTTGGCACTGCTACATTTCCTAGTGCTACTCTGAGTAGTTTGCTGGGCACATCAATTTGTTTTCAGCTATTGTGAAATTGGATATCTTGGCTTTCATCCAAAGCACCCTCTCAATTTGCATATCTTTGTTATCATTTCAGGTTCTCAGAACATACTGTGGACTATCACACCATCTGCACCAAGATCCTCACATCCAAACACAAATTAAAAATGAAACTGTAAAATTTGCAAGGAAACAATACAGACCTTTTATCTCATTCTCCCTCTGTTCATTTTCAAAAGAGAAACTTGCTTGTAGCCAAGCATAGCAAAAAAGGCTTTTATTAATTGGACTGGCATCAAGCATGCATACATAAAATTGTTTATTTTTTCCCTATAAAGGGGTTGCCTGACATAAAAGGGTCTTTGAAGATGACATTCAGATTTTGACATTTGCATGATATTGTATAAATATCAGAGGTAGGAGACTTTTCTGACAAACCAGATGGGTCAAAAAAAAAAAAGAAAAGAAAAGAAAAGAAAGAAAGAAAAGGCACTACTATAGATATATATTAGTCCTTTATTTAAAAAAAATATTAACTTATCCTCTAAGCTAGGAATTATTAGGCAGTAAAAAAACAAACATATTTGTTACAAACCAAAGCTTTTATTTCGTTTTAAGGGAATTCTGATCATGGGAAAGCATGACATTTATTTTAGCGATACATTCTATACTTTGATTAAGAGCACATCATGTATTGAATCTTGGCCTTGCAAGTGCTACAGTAATTAAGTTTTATTGTTCAACTCATTGCTGCTGGATGGTCTTGATTTTGATTGTAGGTTGGGCTTTGGAATGTTTTTGAAGGATGGAAGGGCATTCTGGGTCCTTGTATTCATCAACATCTGGATTATGCAGGCATAGCTGTTTTACTTCCCTTTGTGATTTCTGAATGCAGATGGAGACTGCTTATAATTTCTCACAATGATAAGAGTGTCCCTCCCAACCTCCATCAGTAGATCTGTACATTAAAAAAGATGAAGAAATAAAAAAAGAAAACCACCTGGATGGCACTTAGGGGCAAAGGCAGGAGAGAAGAGCAGACAGATGACGAAGGGATTTGCTGATGGTGTACTTCCATATAGATTTCAAATGCCAGCAAAGGGAATCTCCTCCATCTGAGTGTATAATAGAATAGCACAAATTTGATTAGACTCCTTGACCCTTAGTTATCAAGCAAGAATGAGACAGAGTCAGCAAGTTGTGTACAAATTCAGTTTATGTATTTGGCCTTCAGCATAGACTGGTCATTCTTCAGGTCCCTACAGTCTGATCCATGGATTTCTAGCCTTTACTCTAATAATCATCTCAGTATTCATTACAGACCCCCAGGAGACATGTCTGTATTTTGTTTTTGTAAGCTTTGCCTTTAGTAATAACATGTTCTCCTGTTTTCCAGAGGAGTCCAAAATGGAAGGAAAAACACAGATTTTTTTTTTTTTTTTTGGAAATAATGGTCAGATGGGGCTCAATTTGAAGGTCAAGGCAAGTCATCGATGAGAAGCTTCTAGATAAATAGGAGAGTCTTGCACATATAGACAACTCACTAATTGTTTAGAAGCTTTCATTTCAATATTTTAAAATCTTTTGTTGCATCATTGCCAAGTTGTTCCTCTTACTCGAAAGCCCTCCCCTCTGCATTCATGACATAAAGCTACACGATTTTTCAACTCTCCTTTCTCCTTTGTGGCTAATCAGATGCTCTAAATTTCACTTGCTCACTACCATCAAGAACATGCTTTCTTTTTTCTTTTCAGATTCGCATAGTTCTCCATATCTCCTTGCTTGTCATTCCTTGTCCCCAAATTCTCCTCTTTATACTCTTTTTGTTTTTAAATAAAGCTAATAAGAAATGAGTGTGCTGAATGCAATCACACAGATGGTAGAGTCTAGTGATAGAGTTCCAATTAGAGTAAGTCTCACTTCACATCCCCTGATCAAGACTCCTTGCTGTGGAAAGGTTGTGAACTTCAGAACACTACCTGGAACTGGAACCTCAGTATACTACCTGGAACCTGCTTAGGGGGTGCTAAGGAGCAGTTTTTCCTTCCCTCCTTCCTATCCTTCAGCTAGGGACAATAGGCTTTTCTCGGATTATGTTTCGCCCATGTTTGTTGGCAATTCTGGTTGGTGGCTTCTATAAATTCTGAACTAGGATATGTGGGAGTGATCAAGGAAACCCAAACACTTTGTTATACTTTCTTCCTCAAATCTCAGGGTTCCTAGGCAGTCTTTTGTCTCTTTTCACCTTTCAGTCTTCTGTGATTTGGTGTCCATGTCCAGTATCTTAGAGTTCTAAGTGAGCGGACAGAGCGAAAGGAACTACTCCATTTTGGAGTAACTTGCTATCCACTTTGTCACCTTTGGTTGTTCTCCTCACTATGTTCAGGTTCCTGCATTGTGTTAGTTGTATTGTTGTCAATGACATGCACTGATTACTCCAAAAAACTGTGCTGGGTATCTTTCACTTATTTAAGTTGGCAATTCTGCATCTTACTTGCAGAATTAAACTCTAAAACGTTCTTTGTCTTTTCTGTTATACTTCTTTCTTCTCCATTTTTATTTTTTCCTTCCTCCTCCAGCCTTTAGTGCTTCTTGCCTCCAGTATTATATTCACTATCACCTATCATGAATCAACATTTTCATCAAAAATCTGAAGTTCTTACTTTTCCTGAAACTTAAAATTAAACAGTGCCTAGTCTACAACTGATGCAAATGAAGCTTATTGACATTATGGTCACACAATACTTGAAGTTGTGGAAGCAACTAATAATGTTCTTTTTATTGATATTGTGAACATTCAACTTTCTAGACAATTAGAGGAAGGACCGCATTTAATGAATTTCTGTTGTGTGCCAGGAGTGGTAGTTGGTGTGCTTTTTTTTTCTCTTCCAACTCAGAGGGCTCCTTCAATTAGTAAGAAATTTTTACCTCTATTACTGACTGTTATAAAAAATAGAAGTTAATTTCTGTCTTTTAGCTGTACTTAATGAGGATCGTCAAATATCATGAAGACTCCTTAAGCTTTACTTATATTTTTTGGGGTTGAAGTTCTATATACTTTAGAAAATATAGCAGAAAAATATATGTGGCTTAGTTCATAGCATTTCAAAAGAACTATTTGAAAATGAGAAACTGTAAATCAATAGTTGATTTTATTGGTTTGCAAGACACTAAAATAAAGGTATGAGCTTTTTAATTCAGCAAGATTTATGGTCTTAGTATAGTATAAAAAAACATAGTGATCATTTGTCTTTGCCTTTTCAGGTCTATCTACTTAGAAACTAAAAATATAAATAAATTAGAATAAAGTAAATTCACTATTAACTCTTAGATCAAAGGGGAAATGCAAATTAAAACAGAAGATCAATTAGAAAGCAATGACAATAAAAGCATTTCAAATCAGTGTCCATAAAACACAAGTCACAGAGCACTCAGAAAAAAAATCCAGAGAATTAAATATCTATACTAATACAATGATAATACATGGAATAAGCTTACAACTCAAAAATTTAGGAAAAACATAAATAAACCAAAGGAAATCAACAGGAAGCAAAAGAAAAGTAATCACTGAGAAATTATTGAAAACATAGGAGGAAGAATCAATAAAAGCAAATGTTGGTTCTTTAAAAGATCAATGAATCAACCAAACCACTAGCCACCTTAACCCATACAGAAAAGAAAGCACAAATACACAACATTTTAAAATGTCAAAGAGAAAATCACATTTTAAACAAATGAAATTTCAAAAGAATTATAAAAAAATTTTTTTTAAAGACTTATTCAAATTCATTTGAAAACCTAAATTAAAAAAAAACCTTATTACAAATATATAAATTAGCAAAACAACCCCAATAGAAATAATAAGTCTGCTCTGACCAATATCCATGAAGGAAGAAAAATTTAAACAGCAAAAGAACTATGATAATCCCAGAAAACTTTATAAGAAAATTTCACCAATCTTGTGACAACTAGATAGATATAACACTATTTAATGTAATTCAAAAGGTAGAAAAGAAAGAAAAAAGTATATTTGTAAAAAATGAATAAAACAGGCTATGGAGGATACAGAGACTGATAAAAAGCACACAGCAAAGAGTGCAGAACAATCTCAGTTATTAATAGTAGTAAAATATTTTGCATGTCTCTTCCCCAAAAGGCAAAGTTAAATGATAAAATAGAGTCTATATAAGATGATTGAAATCTATAATATTTTAATACATTGTTAAAAATTGATAAGAAAAAGACTGATAACCCACCATGAAAATAGTAAAAGAAACCCTTTTAAAATAGTAAAAGGTATATGAAAATGGTTTAAAGAAAAATTAATGCAAACGACCATTGAATTCTGAATGCACATTCAACTTCACTCCTAATAGAAGAAATATAGCTACACTGACATGGAAAAGTTTGATAACCTACTCTGATGGTGAAGTGGAAAGAAATGCCTGTGTTCCCCACTTTACTAGTGAAAACGCAAAATTATACAGCTCCTATGAAGGAGAATTTGACATCCAACAACATTACATACATACTTTGCTTTAGAAATCCTCCTTTAATTAAGCAATACTGATTCTAGAAATCAATCCCTAAAATACATCTGCAAAAATAAAATGGAATGAATGTGTAATTTTATTAAATGTGACATTACTTTTATCAAAAAAAGATTATAAATTCAAGTGTCTGTCTACACAGGTGAGTGCTATGGACATTCAAAAAATGAGGAAAGAGATTTCTATACACTGATATGGAATTATTTGCAGGATATATTCCAAAGTAAAATCAAAAGCAGAAAAATGTATGCAATATGTCACCTTTGTCACATAAGTATAATAAAAGAAAGAAAAACATGTATATGCATAATGTATGTATAATGAACATTAAACAAAATATTGTTACATATTTATCAAATAAATTAATGACATATTTTAACCCAACAATTGCTAGATAACCAGACATCATGTAGCTACTGATGTGATGTAGTATGTCATACATGGCAACAAAAACCAAGTCTTCTTCTCCTCAACCAGAACATATTTTAACTTGCATTTAATAAAGCCTTCTTTTGATCTTTTATCTACTGGTATCTTTAAGATACAGGAACAAGTTGACAGTTGCCATGAGGCAGCATTTAACCCAATCTAGGACATGAGATATTTCTGTGGGATAATTGATCCTATTTCCTACGTAAGTCAGTAACATAAATACAAATTAATAATGTTAAGAAAGAGGGTAATAGTCTAAGAGTACCTTAAGACATGTAACAGCACAAATGATCCCAATTAAAAAAAAAAAAAAAAGAAGTTATTTGGGAATGAGTCTTCAGTGTTATTAGCATAGTAAAATATTGTTTGGTTGGTTTTAGAGACAGGATCTCATTCTGTTACCCAAGCTGGAGTGCAGTTGGGTGATCATAACTCACTGCAGCCTTGAACTCCTGGGCTCAAGGGATCTTCCCACCTTAGCCTCCCAAAGTGCCGGTACTATAGGCATGAGACACTATGCCCAAACTGTTTGTTTGTCTGTTTTGATGTACATACTGATATTCTTGGTTGGGATGGTTGAATGGTATAATATCTACAATTTCCTTTATAATACTCTAGAGAAATCTCGGGTGAGAAGGAGAAAGAGAAAACTGTAGAAAAGTGAAGCAAAAGACAAGCCTTGCACAAACTTTTATGATTGTTAAGCTTGATTACGGGTAAATTGTGATTCTTCTTATTTCTTATATTTGTTCATATGCATAGATCTTCATATAAATGAAAGAGAAATAGAAGGGAAAGATTGTAGAAAGAGACATTTTAGAAACTATATTAGCCATGCTACAGAACAACAAACTCTAAAATAGTAACAGCATACATAAAATAAGTTACGGAGATCTGAAGTAAGCTGGGACAGCCTTGCTCCACAAGATTCCCTTAGGCCTGAGCTGAAGTGACAGCAATTAATTCAGACATATTCTCCCTCCTAATGGAAGGCCGAAAGAAGCCCCTGGAGAAGCAAGCAGAAACACACAATGCCTCCTTAGTCTCCACTCAGAATTGACACCATCACTTCCTCAATATTCTATTGGCCAAAGCAAGATACATTCCAAAACCCAACTAATATCAATAGAGCAGGAATATTCACTCTTCTCTGTGAAATTTGAACTAAAGTGGGGGACTCGGGGAGGAAAGAGGAAGAGAAAACTTACCAAGAAACGATGGATCACAGAAAATAAAATTTAGTGTTTGATTTGGTCATGGCTTTTAGTTCAAGTGAAGAAGAAATGCAGACAGTTGGATATAGGATTCTGGTTTTTAAAAAAGAGTTTGAGATGAAGACATAAATTTTAATATTAATTTACCATTGCTTTCACTGAGTTGCTGTGGTATTTTGCTATTAAATCTTGAGAAAGCATATTGACAAGACTAATCATGGATATTTTCCAAATCTTGATTAGAAATGTGTAAAGAGGTTTATATAAAATAGCAGAATTCAGATAAAATACAAATAGTTTTATGACTAATTTTTCAAGGCTAATTGATTCTGTTAAATGGTTTTACTTTCAGATAGTTTAATTTTCAGATTTTCCGAAATAACAAAATGGGAACCAGCAAAATATCAAGGAATCATAGATTCAGAAGGACCAAAGGTTTGAACTGGTCCTAACTCCTTCTTACTCCAGGAATTCCTTTGACAACATCTGTGCAAATAGTCATCCATATATCACTTGTCCATTTTCAAGGCAGAAAACAGCATTACTTTACAGAATGCTTCATATAATCTTTGGATGATTTTTAATGCTGTGAAGCTCCTACTGACATCTTGCTTCTATATTTACTAGCATTGTGATCCCACTAAGCTTCAGTTTCCTCAGTTGAAAATAGTAATGATACCGCTTGCATTCCACCCTTTTGTGTGCAATGAGAACAATTGTTCTTCTCCAGGCACATTGAATCTTGCCAATATCCCATGACACCTTAAACATAACAGACTGTAACTGAACATGGTGGCACATACTTGTAGTCCTAGCTACTCAGGATAGGAGACTGAGGTGGGAGGATGGCTTGAGCCTGGCAGGCAGAGGTTGTAATGAATCAAGATCATGCCACTGCATCCAGTTTGGGTGACAGAGCGAGACCCTGACTCAAAAAAACAAAAGAAATTTCTGATTGTGGTTTCCAAATCTACATTTTGAGATGCTACTTATCTGGGAATAAGGGAGGCATTCTTAAGCTTGGCTATTCTTTGAAATCACCTTGAAAAAAAATATAAAGTCTGGGCTCCAACCCCAGAGAATCTGATATTTGTTGATGGTATGTTCTAGGTATTCTAATAGTAAAAGTTCCTCAGGTGATTCTAAGGAACAATCAGAGATGACTGTTCTGAGGATGGAATTTCTTTAAAGCAGATAATTGTTTTTTGAATCATCACCTCTTTCTTGGACTGAAATTTTCTATTACCTTTAAGTTAGTATAGTCATTTGCATGAAGCAGGAAGCCTTCAAGCCACATTCAGAGAAAAGTGTTTATTCAAAAGTTGTAAATGGTAATATAAAAAGAATTTAGTGAAAATTTAATAAGAGGTAAAATAATAGCACTGGTCATTATGAGACCATACTAGATCTGAGTTTTCTTTATTAACTCATACTAGATCTGAGTTTCCTTTTGTAGGTAGAGTCACTAAATCAATACAGTTATACTCTAGTTCGTGGGTCCCTAAAATTTAGCATGAGTCAGAATCATCTTGGGGGTCTGTGAAACCATTTTCTAAGCCCAAACCTCGGAGTTTGTGATTCAATAGACTCAGGGTTGAGCCCAAGATTTTTTATTTTTAATAATTTCCCAGTTGATGCTGATACCGCTCATTAGGGGTCACCCTTCGAGGATACTGTTCTAGTTGTTGACTGTTTTTGGACACCTATGAATTTGCTTCATCTGCTGTTTACTAATTCTGCTTTCTCATCCCTTCTACTTACATAAGGCAATAGTTCTGAAATCTTTTTTTAAGCATTCCAGATCATTCTGCTACAAGATGGAGTTTTAGAACCACCGTTCTTTGTGTTCAGCTTGCTTAACATCTACCTCACTCTTCCCTCTTAGATTTTTCCTCACTGATCACTGGTGGTGACTGAAATTCCTGAAAAGCAGCAGCTCATTGGCTCAATTCATACCAGATCGCTGGGCTAGGAGTTATGAGTCAGTTTTGCTTTGGCCAGATGATCAATCAACTGCAAACAGGTTCTCAAAGGGTGGCCCTGGGGCCAGCAGCAACAGCATCACCTGGGAACTTGATAAAAATGTCAATCATTAGGCTGTACCCAGACTTGACTCAGAAACTCGGGTGGGGCCCATCAATCCATTCCTATTTTAACAAACCCTGTAAGTGAGATTGCTGTTCACTAAAGTTGACAATTCCTACTGCAAAATAAGAATTTCACTTATGCTCAGTGACCTCACATATTACTTTATCTTACCTCAAATAGCATAGGCCCAGCTGGTGGCAAGATTCATCAAAATATTTTTAAAAATGTAAAATCTTGCCACTAATTTGCACTTCTTCAAACTCCAACTTTTACAAGCTCTAAGATATCCATTTCTAAAAGAGATATTGTTTTAAAAAATTAGATGTCTTTGATATCATAGGCCCTCTATTACCACATTTCTACACTGTCTATGGTTTCAACCACAGACAACCTGGTTTCAGTTTATAATTGCAGAATCCACAAGGGCCACATTGGCAATAAAACACCCCACAACTTCCATGGCAGAGCACATCTGGTATGTAATTTTACATAAACAAATTTTACTTTGATGAAACTGAAACCTATGAAATTTAAACAAAATGGTGTTAGGGCTGAATCCCAAAAGAAAAAGACAGGAATTTGGGTTTCTGTTTTTCCTTTTTTGAAACCCAGGTGCACATTAAAGTTAGTGCCAGGACACACACTTGTATAATTTGGCTCAAGGGCAGATTTTCCTGTCTAATGACATTAGACCAGCTACATCAAAATAACCACAGATCTCAAGTAGACTTGGGTAAACCCCATCCTTCCAACAGGGGAAAGAGGAAGGAACTTGCTTAGGTAGCCAGTAATGTGCTAAGAGGCACCATAACCTTCAACTTGACATTCAAGAAAACACTGAAGGAAAGCACTGTTTTCTGCTTTGGATTGAATTACTAACTAAGCCACTCAGTGCTGGAATCTGTTTTAGGCAGACGCCTATATCAGGTGCTATAGGGAACCAGAAGCCAAATTATTACTCTTCATCTTATCTTTATAAAATAATAGAAAATAAAAGATGGATGTGACCATCCTTTCTTCCTATAGTATATGATCTTCGAAGATGAAATCAGATTACTAGGTTCTTTCAGATGTGTTTTTCTAGAAGCTGTTAGCCTCTAATATAGAATTTTCAAAAATCAATAAAAAGTAAATATGATATTTATGTTCTTTGAGATTTATGGTTTTGTGACTGAAAACACAAATTACTATATTTAATCAACTAGAAGGAAGGTAACTAAAATCAGTAATCACTGTATTTATACCTTTTCTCAATATGCCAGCTCAAACTCTGAAATCGGTAAAATCCCAGAAGCCCCTTCTTCTCTAGTCTGCCATTGAACGTGGGATTCTCAAGGGTTTGTGGTGATCCACTCCTCTCTGGATCCACGTATTTTTCTTTCTGAGTGATTTCACCTGTGTGCTCATCTCTGAAGTCCTGTCTTAAAGGCTGTCTGCCCAATCCTGCATCACTTTTTCATCTGGATTTACCAAAACACCTCAGGCTTAGTATGTCTGAAATGGAATTCAGTGTCTTTTTCTCTGTTGTCAGCACAAACCTGATACCTATTCCGTGTGTATCTTATGCAGTAAATCCAACAATTATTCCTGTCTTCTTCTTCTCACTTATTTTCCATATTTCTGAAATCGATGGTCACCTTTTCTTATCGATTCTACTTCAGAATTACTTTTCCAATCTACCCTTCATATTCATTCTCTATCATCTTTTACCAAAACCATTTTCATGTCTTCATAGTTTCTCTGCTATGTACATTTCTATATCCCAACCCATTTTTCACTTGCACAGTTTCTTCATTAAAATGTAAATATGCCTAGATTGTTCCTCTTTGAAGTTTTCTTTAGAGTCACTATAAATTACTGAATAGAACCTAGTAGCATTCTATGAAGCCCTTTAAAATACCAGCAATCCCATTACTGGGTATATACCCAAAGGATTATAAATCATTCTATTACAAGGAAACATGCATATGTATGTTCATAGCCGCACTGTTTATAATAGCAAAGACCTGGAACCAACCCAAATGCCCATCTATGATAGACTGGACAGGGAAAATGTGGTACATATACACCATGGAATATTATGCAGCCATAAAAAATGATGAGTTCATGTTCTTTGTAGGGACATGGATGAATGTGGAAACCATGATTCTCAGCAAACTGACACAAGAACAGAAAATCAAACACCGCATGTTCTCACTCATAGGTGGGTGTTGAACAATGAGAACACATGGACACAGGGATGGGCTTGTTATTTTATATCATTTGAAATTTTATAAATTTATGTGTTTATACCATTTATATTTAGTGTAATTATGGGCTGATTAATTTAAATCAAATGTCTTCTTATTTTATATTTTTCTATCTGATTTTGTTCCTTTTTTCCTCATTGCTGCCTAATTTTGGATTGTGTGTATTTTTTATTCCATTTTTACTTCACTATTGGTTTATTATTTATACCTCCTTTTAAAACTCTTTAGTGGCTTTCCTTAGCATATATAATACATATTTTTAATTAGTCACAGTCTACCTTTAAATTATTTTTTTTTGAGACAGAGTCTTGCTCTGTTGCCCAGGCTGGAATACAATGGCACAATCTCAACTCACTGCAACCTCCACCTCCAGGGTTCAAGCAATTCTCTTGCCTCAGCCTCCTTAGTAGCTGGGATTACAGGCATGCACCACCATGCCCCACTAATTTTTGTATTTTTAGTAGAGGGGGGTTTTAGCCATGTTGGCCAGGCTTGTCTCTAATGCCTGACCTCAGGTGATCTGCCTGCCTCAGCCTCCCACAGTGCTGGGATTACAGGCATGAGCCATTGCACCCAGCTGACTTTTAAATAGTTTTATACCACTTCACAACTAGTGAAAGAACCACACAATGGTATACTCTTAGTTCCTCTTATCCACATTTTGTGGTGTTCTCCTATCATTTACTTAAAGTTTTAAGAGTCCCTTATTTTCACTTTTATTGTAATCATTTTGGAGCTTTTTGTTTCTTTGTATACACTGAAGATTTATCAGGTTTTTTTATTTGTCTGTTTACTCAAAAAACTTTAATATTTCGTGAGTATGGGTCTGCTTGTGTAAATTCCCTAAACTTTTGTCCAAAAAAATCTTTATTTTGCCTTTATTTTTGGAAAATATATTAACTGGCATAAAATTAGGGATTGGCATGGGATATTCTCTCTTTCATAAAACTCCCAATTTATAAGAATAAGGACTAAAATGTTTTTCATAGGAGGCAAGACAAAGTGAAATGCTTAAAATGTACTAGGCCCTAATAAAGTTGTCTTTGTCATAAATAATAACAAAAAAAGAGAGACAACTTTGCTAAAGATCTGGCTCTGATTATCACTCACTATGGCTAACTATGACTAACTGTGCTAGCCACTTAACCTTCTTGGCTTCATTTGTTTCTCATCTGCAAAATAGAAATATTAATATGCATACCATATATCTTACCTAGTTTGAAATGCTAATGACATAATGTGTAAAAACATGTTAAAGCAATGAATAACATAACATTGAATATTTGGATTATTATATGCCATAAATATAATGAGAATTAGAAAATATATTTCTAATATTTTGCTAACATGACTTAGTGTAAAAAATGGTAGGTTCATTACTAAGGTATTTTTTATTGCCTGATTCATTTTATGACAATAAAATTTAAAATCTTTATCTAAATAGACATCACTCTTATGTGCTTGTATGTATAGTTTCTAAAAAGAAGTCTACTAAAGTTCATATTTTCTTCCAGGCATATAATGTGCCTTTGTTTCCTGGATGACTTCAACCTATTTTTTATTGTCACAGTGTCTTTGTATAAAGTAGGTTCACCACAAACTGATATCAATCTCTGCGGAGAACTTCAAACTCCTTGTCAGTATTATGCACTGCTATCAATCCTAGAAAAGGACTACTCTAAATACCTTACCAAAACTGTGCACTGCTGTCAGTCTATTTGTATGAGTCCTAGTGAGACAGAACACTCACACGAGTTAAGCAAAGCAACTTTACTACTCACAGACAGGCATCAAGGGAAAACAGAAGCCTAGGATTTAAGGTGAGCCAATCCCTCAAGGGGACTGATGAAGGGTAACTCTGGATCTCAGGGTGAGGATAAATTAATCTTCAGAATTGGTCCCTAAGTCACATATTTCTATGTATTTGCCCCATCCCTGATGCTTACTGAGCGCCTGCCAAGATCTCAACAATGTAAAACCTAGCTTTGCTTCAGGCTCCAATATAAACTCTATGACCCAAGCAGCAATTCTATGGAATAAGTGGGAGACAGTATTTTTCAAAGCAACATGCATCTGTTACCTACAGAAATTTAAGACTATTGGAATAGAAATAGTGTTTGGAGGGTTCAAAGCTAGGTAAATGATTCATAGGACCCAGAAGTAAGAAATGAGAGATTTCAACACTTCCTGGTAAGTGAAATCACCTTCATTACCTTTCTTCATTGATTTATATATTTCCCATCTTTACGATATGCAGAATAAAAGTAAAAATAACTAACATATCTTAAGTATTTCCTATGGAGCAGACACTATTATAAGCTTTTAAGTGCATTAGCTGGAGTGACATCAGCAACATGGCAGAATAGGGAGCTCCTGACTTTCCCTCCACCCGTCGATGCACCAAATAAACCTCTATTCGTGAATTGATTCCCTCCAAAAGAAAGTCACAGACCAGTTGAGAGACTCCTATTTACTAGCCAACTGAGAACACATCCAAATCAAACGGGTAGGAAAAGCTGAGGCACATTTGAGTGCAGACCCCCACCCAGGCACTGTGCCATAACATTGAGAAAATAATCCCAAACACTCAGTATCTTCCTGTTAACAGCAGAATGTGGACCTCACACATAACACCTTAAATCTAAGGATCCCTATGGTTCGGCCCTTATTTCACCAACTCTGGGAGTGGGGGTAGTTAGACCCATGAGTCTCTCTAGATGACAGGAAGAACAGCAGTTTTAGACTGGCATGGAAGTGCCTCCAGAGACTTCACTCTCCCGGAGCAGTGCAGAGAAGGGGCTTTAAAAATGCAACATCCATCTCTTCCTAGAAGGAGTTTATGACACATACTCTTGAATGACTACACAGTAGCTGGCTTCTAACTAACTTACATCAAAGACTTAACAGGTCAGAAAGGGTGTTAGCCCTCCAGCAGTCTAAGAAGCAGATTGGTCCTTCCCAAGCCTTCTTCCCCAGTTCACTCCAATGATAGTAAAGTCCTATTAATTCCTTTTAAAAGGAGTTAGTCCACATATCTAGCCCCTCAACTTGTACAGCTTCTACCCAAGGGACTCTGCATCCTAAACCTCCTAGCTCTGCGTGCAGAGAAGACTAACTATATGCAAGTCTACCTAGGCCACAGAAAAAAGTATTAGTTTTATATGGGCACATAAGCACTTCCAGGGGCTGCAACCTCCAGGACCGGTGCAAAGAAGGGCTTTAAAAATGCAGCTCCTGGCTGGGCACGGTGGCTCATGCCTGTAATCTCAGCACTTTGGGAGGCTGAGGCAGCTGGATAATGAGGTCAGAAGTTCAAGACCAGCCTGGTCAAGATGGTGAAACCCTGTGTCTACTAAAAACACAAAAATTAGCTGGGCACAATGGCAGGCGCCTGTAGTCCCAGCTACTCAGGAGGCTGAGGCAGGAGAATTGCTGGAACCTGGGTGGCAGAGGTTGCAGTGAGCCGAGATCACGCCACTGCACACCAGTTTGGGTAAGAAAGTAAGACTCCATCTCAAAAAAAAAAAAATGCAGCTCCCATATTCCTTTTATTACCACAGCTGATGCTCTCTTGAAAGTGCCATCTCCTATGCTGGAGGTCAACCAACTCAAGCCATTAATGCAACTCATGACAGATTAACCCTGCTCCAAGGAAAAAGAAAACAACAGCTAATTCACTGCCAGCAACATCCTGGCTGACCAGAGGTCCTGAGTCTGTCCACATGACAACTTCACTACTAGCAAAATCAGCATTCAAGAAAACCAGCACACTAAACAAAACTACAACCAAGAATTCTCAGAGTCTACTTCACTCCTCTGCCACCCCCAACAGAGCAGGTGCTGGTATCCACGGCTGACAGACCTCAAGATAGATCACATCACAGGACTCTGCAGACATTCCTCAGCACCAGCCTGGAGCCTGCTGGGCCTGCTGAGTGGCTAGACTCAGAAGATCATTAAAAAATTACTATGGTCCAGCTCTCAGGAAGCCCCATCCCTAGGGGAAGGGGGAGATCACCACATCAAGGGATCACTCTGCGAGACAAAAGAATCTGAACAGCAGTCCTTGAGTTCCACATCTTTCCACTGAAATACTTCAGGACCAGATGGATTCACAGCTGAATTCTATCAGATATTCAAAAAACTTGTACCAATCCTACTGACACTATTCCACAAGATAGAGAAAGAGGAAATCCTCCCTAAATATTTCTGTGAAGCCA
Source organism: Cheracebus regulus (assembly GCA_963574635.1). NCBI lineage: Eukaryota > Metazoa > Chordata > Mammalia > Primates > Pitheciidae > Cheracebus > Cheracebus regulus. The sequence goes on from CAUYQU010105103.1 coordinate 50,648, forward strand.
GTATCACCCTAATACCGAAACGAGGAAAGGGCATAACAAAAAAAGAAAACTACAGACCAATCTCCCTGATGTAAATAAATGCAAAAATCCTCAATGAAATACTAGCTAACCAAATCCAACAGCATATCAAAAAGATAAGTCACCATGATCAAGTGGGTTTCACACCAAGAATGCAGGGATAGTTTAACATACACAAGTCAATAAATGCAAAGCATCACATAAACAGAATTAAAAGCAAAAATCATATGATCATCTCAATCGATGCAGAAAAGGCATTTGACAAAATTCAGCATCACTTTATAATTAAAACCCTCACCAAAATTGGCATAGAAGGGATATACCTCGAGGTAACAAAAGCCATCTGGGCCAAGTGATGCAGGCAGATCACAAGGTCAGGAGTTTGAGACCAGCCTGGCCAAAGTGGTAACACCCTATCTCTACTGAAAATACAAAAATTAGCCAGGTGTGGTGGCGTGCGCCTGTTATCTCAGCCACTCAGGAGGCTGAGGCAGGAGATTGCTCAAACCCGGGAGGCAGAGACTGCAGTGAACCAAGATTGTGCCGTTGCATTACAGCCTGAGCAACAGAGCGAGACTCCATCTCAAAAATAAATAAATAAAAGCCATCTATGACAAACCCACAACCAACGTTATATTGAATGAGGAAAAGTTGAAAGCATTCTCCCTGAGAACTGGAAAAAGACAAGGATGCCAACTTTTACTACTTCTATTCAACATAGTACTGGAAGTCCTAGCCAGAGCAATCAAACAACAGAAAGAAATAAAGGGCATCCAAACCAGTAAAAAGGAAGCCAAACTGTCATTATTCACCAGTGATATAACTGTATACCCAGAAAACCCTAAAAACGGCTGGGCATGGTGACTCATGCCTATAATCCCAGCACTTTGGGAGGCCGAGATAGACAGATGACTTAAGGTCAGGAGGCCAAGATCAGCCTGACCAACATGGTGAAACCCCATCTCTACTAAAAATACAAAAATTAACCAGGCATAGTGGCAGGTGTCTGTAGTCCTAGCTACTTGGGAAGCTAATGCAGGAGAATTGCTCAAACCCAGGAGGTGGAAATTGCAGTGGGCCTAGATTTCACCACTGCACGCCAGCCTCGGTGACACAGCAAGTCTCTGTGAAAGAAAGAAAAGAAAAGAAAAGAGAAAAGAAAAGAAAGAAAAAGAAAGGGAAGGAAGGAAGGAAAAGGCAGGGAGGAAGAAAGGAAGGGAGGGAGAGCCTGAGAGAGGGAGAGAGGGAGGGAAGGAGGGAGGGAGGGAAGGAAGGCGTCTTTGAATCTAACATGTGTCTCTGGTAGAAAACATATAACTGGATCTTGTTTTTCCACAGTCTGACAATCTGTGCCTCTGACTGGTGTGTTTACTCCATTCATATTTAATGCTAGTGTTGATAAGGTTGGGTTTATGTCTGACATTTTGCTACATTTGCCATATGTCTTATGTCCTTTTTTCCTGTTGCCTGTTTATCACCTTCTTTTTTATTACACATGTATTTTCTAGTGGACCATTTAATCCCTTTGTTGCTTTTTTAATGTTTCGGTGGAGGAAGCGGTGAGGCATTACTAACTTTTCACAATCTACTTCAACTTAACACTAAATTCCAGAAAATACAGAAACTTTATTACAATATATCTCCACTCTTTCCTCTCCTTTGTGCTATTATTGTCATGCATATTAGTACTTATGTTATAAATGCAACAATACAGTGTTACAATTATTGTTTTATGCAATTTTATATCTTTTAAAGAAGCTAAGAGAAAAAAAGCAGAAGTGAGTCCTCTATATGAACCTGTATGTTTATCAGTTCCTGTATTCTTCATCTCTTCTGGATTCAGGTTCTCATCTGCTGTCATTTTCCTTTGCTAATATAGGCTCACTTCCTCTCCCTTTCTTTGTGCTAGTATTTTAAAATATAACTTTATACAAACCCAATAGTATAATTTTATAATTATTATCTAATTGTCTTTTAAGTCAGTTAAGAGAAAAAAGAAATATACAAATATTCATACTATCTTTTATAATGTCCTTTTATAATTACTTTTACTGATGTTCTTAAATTTTTTCATGTGGGTTTGTGTTACCATCTGATATCAGATCCTAAAAAGCTTCCTTTAATATTTCTTGTAAAGTAGATCTATTAACAACAAAATTATTTCTATGTAATAGTGAATGTTTTTATTTTGCCTTCTTTTTTAAGAAGTTTTTCTGGATATAGGATTTTTGATTGATAATTATTTTTCAGCAGTTTGAATACTCAATCCCATTGCCTTCTGGTCTACATTGTTTCTGATGAGGAGCCAGCTGTTAATCTCATTGTGGTTCTTTTATAAATGATGAGTTAAAGTTTTTTCTTACTACTTTTGAGATTTTGTCTTTGACGTTCAAGGATTTGACTATGTTGTGTATAGATGTAACTCTCTGCATTTCTTACCTGGAGTTTGTTGAACATTTTGGGTGTGTAGGGATAGGGTTGTTGTTACTTTTTTTGTTTTTTTGTTTAGTGACTTGCCTGAACTAATTTTGTGGAGTCTGTTTCTCCAAAAGTGTACAACTACCGAGTTTTTTCCAGCTTTCTTTTTATTCTTGCTTTACATTTTAGGCCTGAAGTAGATTGTGAAAAGTTAAGATACATACATCATTTCTAAGTCGTTATAGCTTTGTGGTGAGTCAATGATTGGTCAGAGGACAAATTTAAACATCTCAAGCCAGTAAGGCTCCTACGCCTTGCCAGTGGATGTGCGTGTGACTGGGATGGTTTCAGACAGTTTATAAGTCGGCCCTAGCTTTTACTTTCTGTGTTTGTGAGGTCTCACATCCAGCTAGAGACAAATAGCTTTTTAGGGTTCCCTCTGGTCTCTCAAGACCATACGTGCAGCCTTCACATGAACACAGTATTCCAGATCACAGGAGATAAGCAGGATCTCATCAAGGCCCTCTTTGCCTTTCTCATTTTCTGGATCCTCCTGTTACATTCCTGGCTTGTCTACCAGGCTGTTGTTTGCCCCTACAGGACTCAAGGTTTCAGGCTACTGAAATGTTGCACTTGTCCAACTGCTTGCCACTGAGCTCACTATTGTTTTTGACAATGTCCCAGGCATGAACTTTTCCTTAATCTGCTCCAAATAAAGTCAGCCCCCTACAGCAGTGGACCTTACTGTCCTACAGCCTACTGCTCTGCCCTAATAGAACTTCTGCACCAAGAGCTAGAGAATGAGGGGCTGAGCAACCTCAGTATAAAACACCAGAGGCTCCCATGTTCTTTCCAAGGTTAGGTAAATTTCCTTCAATAAACACTTCCGGGAGAGAGATCCAAGATGGCCACGTAGCAGCAGCTCAGGATTGTAGCTCCCAATGAAAGCGCAGAGAGTGAGTGGATGCTGCAATTGCAGACGAATTTTTGACGCCCACAAACTGGGAGATTCCCGGCAAAGGAGCCACACGGGTTGCCAGTGTGACTCTTTTGGCCGGTGCGGCTGTTTTGCCGGCGCCCCGGCGTGGCACTTCTCAGTGTGGAGTACATGGGACTGGGTGCCCTTTTAGTCGGGCTCGGCTGGTCCCATCCCCACAAGGAGAACAGCAATTGGAAGCGCTGAGGACTGAGAGTTTCACAGCAAGCACAGCCAAACTTGGGAAGGTCCAGCTCTGTGATGAGTGGGCATCCACCAAAGGAAAACTAAGAAATAGGAAAAAACTTCATGACCGGGCAGAGAGAGATCCAAAATGGCCACGTAGCAGCAGCTCAGGATTGTAGCTCCCAGTGAAAGCGCAGAGAACGAGTGGATGCCGCAATTGCAGACGAATTTTTGATGCCCACAAACTGGGAGATTCCCGGTGAAGGAGCCACATGGGTCGGCAGCGTGACCCTTTTGGCCGGCGCGGCTGTTTTGCCGGTGCCCTGGCATGCGCTTCTCGGTGCAGAGTATATGGGACTGGGTGCCCTTTTAGTCGGGCTCCGCTGGTCCCATCCCCACAAGGAGAACAGCAATTGGAAGCGCTGAGGACTGAGAGCAAGCACAGCTGAACCCGGGAAGGCCCAGCTCTGTGGGGAAGGGGCGTCCAC
>CAUYQU010105105.1:0-62145 GCA_963574635.1 Cheracebus regulus
GGCTGGGCGTGGTGGCTCATGCCTGTAATCTTAGCACTTTGGGAGGCCAAGAAGGGTGGATTACCTGAGGTTAGGAGTTCAAGAGCAGCCCAGCCAACATGGGGAAACCCCATTTCTACTAAAAATACAAAAATTAGCTGGGTATGGTGGTGGGCACTTGTAATCCCTACTCAAAAGGCTGAGGCAGGAGAATCACTTGAACCTGGAAGGTGGAGGTTGCAGTGAACTGAGATTGCAATATTATACTCCAGCCTGGGCAGCAAGAGGGAAACTCAACCGAAAGCAAAAGAAAGAAAGAGAGAGAGAGAGAGAAAGAAAACAAAAGAAAGAGAAAGAAAGGAAGAGAGAGAAAGAAAGAAAAAGAAAGGAAGGAAGGAAGCGAGAAAGAAAGACATTATGGTATGCTTTTGTTCCTGAATTCAGTGGAGACTCAGCAGCAGACAGCCTGAGCAAGGGCTTACTCCACAGACACTGATCAGCTCCATGGACTGTCCTCGCTCACTCTGTCTCCAAATAGCATTTTCAGTACTCTTATGTGTATCAGGAAAATCAAAGTACACTATACCATAAGCCCTAATTTATGGAAGAGATTAATTTGTAACTTCTGAGGAAAGTTAATAATGTTAACTTTGCTACTTTAGCTGAATTTGAGTCTCACCAAGGGGAAGGGGGCAGGTCGGTCGGGCCGGGGTGGGAAGGACCGTGCAGGAAAAGGCAGCGTGGCCTCGAGGGTACTAAACATCTGGCATTTAGAAAGTGCATGTTCCCCACGAAGCGAGTTTGACAGGGAAGCATGAGGGCTGTGCCAGCACAAAAGCAGAAGCGGTCCCAGGTGTCGAATCCACAGAAACCTTGTTGCTCCAGAGGGTTTAAGTACATTCGTGGATGCCAGCTCCAGAACCGGTTCATGCGGCTTTACTCTTCATTCTCAACCTCTCCCACACCTTTTGCTGTTTGCACTTTTCTTCCTTATTGAAGGAGTGTGAGTCGTCTGCAGGCCTGGCACAGGCTGCTGGGGCTGGGTTTGGCCCTGTTCTCCCCGTCCTGGGTGGCAGCAGATCACTGCCTGTTTTACACTTGGGCTGGGTCTACCTGACATGGCCTTGCTGGCTCTCACGTTGTCGCCAGCTTCAGCCAATGTCTTTTAGCCTGTGGGCCGGTCCATATTTGCATACCCTCTAAGTGGCCCCGACCCCAAGGACGTGGGGGTTGTTGGATATACCCTTGAGGGGCCCCAGGGACACAGATGTGACTTTCCCAGCAGGCAGTCCTGGAACCAGGAAGAGGATGCCCCCCTGGAGAGAGGAGAGATGACAGATTTGTGGCGCTGGGGCCGGGAAAGGGCCAGTGAGGGGTGGTGGGGAAGGCACAGTGGGTGGTGAAGGATGGGCAATTTGGTCATGAGTCATTCTTTCCATAGCAGAGAAATGACACTGGCCTCAGGCCGAAATCTGCGCTTGAGTTGGATTCGCTCCTCGTGAGTCCTATTCTTGAGGCTATCTGCTCTTGGGTTCCTTCATTTACCATTTAGGAACAAAAGCACTGGCATTTCATAATTTTGGGGGATTGAACCAAATGGGATTCATGTGATAACATACGATGACACCAATTCCTCCATCCCAGGAGTGCACATAGGGTGCATTCAGCAAGTACCCCAGTGCAGTCATCCTAGGGGAGGGGTCTTGTCCTGCATCACTTTCTCTAACTGCATTTGCAGTCAATGCATCACATTTGTACGTCATCCAAATCATGCCAAGTGCCCAGCTCTACGAGATCACAGAGGATGCCCTAGGAAGTGGGGAGATGACGGGAGTCACTGCGTTTATGGCAGCACAGGTTCGTGTGTCAGAAGTACTGTCTCACTGATGTCACATTGGATCTGGCTTACTTTCCATCACTCACACTAGTTGAAGAATGCTGTGCCACTGGTAATCCAAAGGAAAAATTATTTTTATATATTTTTTCTTTTCTTTTCTTTTCTTGTTTAGAGATGGAGTCTCGCTCTGTCTCCCAGGCTGGAGTGTAGTGGCACAATCTCGGTTCACTGTAACCTCTACTTCCCAGGTTCAAGCGATTCTTCTGCCTCAGCTTCCCAAGTAGCTGGACTCTAGGTGTGCACCACCACGCCCAGCTACATTTTGTATTTTTTAGTAGAGATGGGGTTTCACCATATGTTGGCCAGGTTGGTCTCGAACTCTTGACCTCAGATGATCTGCCTACCTTGGCCTCCCAAAGTGCTGGGATTACAGGCTTGAGCCACTGTGCCCAGCCTTTTTAAAAAATATTTTCTCTTTAGCATTGGAATGCTTTATGTGATGGAAGGCGGCAGATTCATTCTTCTTTCAATTAAGCTGACCCAATGTATTGTGCTAGTCATTGTGCTGGGCCCTGAGGGTGCAAAGGCAGATAAGACACAGAGAGAAAATGTAATGAAATAGTGGTGCATTCCACGAGAGAGGCACAGAGCAAGTAAGTTCTGGTTGAGAGGGAAGGAAACTTCTGGGGAGGAGGTAGCATATCCATCAGGACGCGCTCGAGGTTTGCAGCAATAACAAACAACCCAACTCTAGGTGGCTTAACGTCCCAAAAGCTGACTGACTCTTCATTCATGCTACATATCCAGTGTGTGTCATTGCAGTCACTTAGGGTCACAGGTCACAGAGGTCTGATCTCAGAAGACAGCAGGGAATTGTGCAGTGCCTCCTTATGCCACTATGTGCAAGTGGTGTGTCCCCTTATTGGACATTGTTTTGGCTACCACTAGCCATACTGCCATACCTGACTTCAAAGAAGAGAGAGTTACACCCTGGCCTGTGCCCAGAGGCAGACAGCTAGAAACACTCAATGAACAACACCAAAAAACCCCATTGGCGACTTTGACCCAATACGCAGAGGTGAGTGTGAAGGAGAAGGGCTTCCAGGACATGAGAAGCTTTAGGAAAGGGGCCAAGGTCAGAGAGGCTGGGCAGAGGGAGGGACTCCAATCATGAGTGCTGGGAGGCACGGTGCCAAGGGAGGACGGGGCGGAGTGTGAAACCAGCCTAAGGAAGTTGGATTTGTTTGGAGATAGGGAAGGTCATAAAGGAGCTGTGGTTTCAGATTTACCTGACTGCTTTGTGTAGGAGAGATCAGAGTGGGGGCAGCCCGGAGGCAGGAGATCTTTCTTTTTTTCTTTTTCTTTTCTTTTCTTTTTTCTTTTTTTGAGGCAGAGTCTTGCTCTGTCACCAGGCTGGAGTGCAGTCGCGCAATCTCGGCTCACTGCAACTTCCGCCTCCTGGGTTCCAGCGATTCTTCTGCCTCAGCCTCCCGAGTAGCTGGGACCACAGGCTACTTGGTCCCAGTAGCCTGGTGTGCCACCATGCTCGGCTAATTTTTTGGTATTTTTAGTAGAGACGGGGTTTCACCGTGTTGGCCAGGGTGGTCTCGATTTCTTGACCTAGTGATCCTCCCGCCTCAGCCTCCCAAAATGCTGGGATTACAGGCATGAGCCTCCGCGCCCCGCCAGATCTTTCTTACACAAAACCAGGCAAAGGGTGCTGAGGGCTTGAATAGGGGTCTTCTGAATGTTTAGGAAAGGACTATACCTATCAGCTGAGTACTGACCAGATTTGGAACTAACTGGATATGAGATGTAAGCAGGGTGAAGAATCAAAGGTGATTCCAGAATTTGAGCCTGGGCGAATGATGCCATTAGAATGAGAGAAAACAGTGGAAGATGGGCAAGTCAGGGAAGGAAGCTGGGGCTTGCTGATCTCAAAGCAGAGATTTTTATTTTGTTCACTCCTGTTTCCCTGTACCCAGGACCGTGTTAGCGCGTAGTGTGTGCTGGCAGTGTTCACTGGTTATGGAATACAGAACAGAAATGGAGGCGTCCCCAGGCAGAACTGGCATTCCTTGATGGTGTCTGTGCTAGGAGGGAGGTTTTCCTATCTGAAGCCATAAGATGAGACGTGCTGCCAAGACAAAAAGCTTAAAGCAGAAAGGGATGAAACTGAAGGGAGAACTTTGGGGATCGCGACATTTAGGGCTAGAAAGTAGGACTTGAATCCAGGGAAAGGGGGCATCTGAGGAAGTATCAGATGCTACAAGCTGGCCAGGGGCGGTTCTAGTTTCTCTTTGGTTTTTGGGGGTTCATAAATGTGACTTAGTCCTGTAGCAAGGTGAGCAAGGTGAAGGCGAGAGACCAGAGGAGCATGAGGGAGGAGGGAAAAGATGGCTGGCATCCAGGAGGCGGATGAAGGGCTGCTCTCCCGGGGCAGGGCCCCTGCGAGTGTCGGAGGGGTGGGTGAAAGCTGTCGTGCTGGTGGCGACGGTCCTTGTGACCACAACCCGAGTGTGGCTCCCTCACGTTCAGGCCCTAAGCGGAGGGGAGGAGCCTCCCGCAGGGCCGGCGGGGGCGGGCCGGTGAGCCGGGCAGGTGCGCGGGCGAGTGCGGCGGGAGGGGCGGGCCGAGGCCACACCCTGAAACTACCTGCGCCGGCCGGGCAGGAGCGTGAGAGCCGGAGCCGCAGCAGGAGCGAGAGGGAGCGGAAGAGAGAGAGCGCACCAGAGACAGGGCACCGGGGCCGGCCGAGCGCGCTGCGCCTGCCCGGAACCCCGCCGCCTGCGCCCCGCGTCCCGTGCCCCGCGTCCCGCGCCCCGCGCCCCGCGCCCCGCGGGCCATGGGAGCCGGCCGCCGGCAGGGACCACGCCTCTGAGACCAGCGATCGGCCTCGGGGACCATGAGGAGCGATCGGGCCCACAAGGGCGGAGGAGTCCCGAAAGACTTCGGTGCGGGACTCAAGTACAGCTCGCGGCACGAGGTGAGCGCGGGCGGGGGACCCGGGGCTCGGTGAAGGTACGCGCGCCTGACCCTGCAGCGCGGCGCCGGGCTCGGCCGGCTCCCCTGGAGTGCCCGTCGGTGACCGGGCCCTGGGCGCGCAGGTGGAATTTCCTGTTCGGCGGGTGCCGGGCCGTGGGCGGGCGGGGCTGGCCGGACCTTTGGTACCGGACAGGCTGCGCCCCGCCAGCGGAGAGGCGGGAAGACCCTGGGCCTGCCTGCGCCCTCGGTCCTTCTTCTTGCGCTGTTAGCGCACGTCTGGAAGAAACCTGGGGCTCGGAGTGGGGTTATTTGGGCGGAAGTGAAGTTTCAGGGGGGTTTGGAGTCTCAGTCATCCGTGGCCTCTGCAGAAAGTTTCTTTTGTCTTTCTCCTTCCCGGTCAAAATGCACCTTAGGACCTTACAGAGGATAACTGGGAGGCCACGGCTTTGGCTGCCGTAGGGGCTGGAGCTGAGAACTCCAGAGTTGGGCTTGCCAGGGCTTCGCGAAAGGGGATGAGCCCTTTGGGAAGGCGGCTGTATGGGAAGAGTTGCAGGAACACATACATGTCTCGAGCCTTTTGCAAGGTACAGAAACAGGAAGCTCTTCTTTGGCAGAAAGAACAATGAAAGACCTATTGAAAGATCTCAAAAAGACTACATGTGCCTGTACGGAGTTGGGGATGGGTCGTTGGTAACTTCATTGAGGACCCACTTAGGTGGTAGTGCCTGGGCGGGACCAGCAGCCAGGTCTCTACCCTCTCTGTCCAGCGCAGACCCCCAGGTTTCCTGGAAGGCCAGAGCATACCAGGTCAGGGCGGCGCTGAGAGGCAGGGGCTGTTTGGCAGAAAGTTTTGCTCCTCTGCAAATGATGGCCCCCTGTTCTGCCAACCCTGTCTTTCTCTCCTCCTCCAGGGTGCCCCTGGGTTCCATAACCTCCGCCGCTGCTCCCAAATCAGGCCTGATTTTGGTGCTATCTGAGATCAATTCCTTTTCTCCAAGCAGCAGCCAGATGCAGGGAGCTGGCAGAAAATCAGACGCGAGGGCTTTGGAGGCTGCCTGCACCCCAGTCAGGACCTGGGGCCGGCCTCTGCTGTTTTCCCCACTGTTCACCCTCAACAAGGAAGGAAGCTTCCAGTGGATTTGGAAGCTTGGGCCCTTGCCCTGGCTGTGCCTGTGCCCTGCCATGAGGCAGATTCACCTTCTTGGCCTTGCTCTAATTGCTGTGTTTGTGAGTCCTTGCTAATTGCCTATTTGGGGCTCTAGATTCCTGCCTCCTCAACAGAGAGCCTGCTGTTTGGAATTTGTTATTTCAGGGCAGTCCCACGCCCCCACCCCAAGTTTGCTCTTTTTCGCTTCCCTTCTGAGACTCTCCTGCCCACACCGGGAAAGCAGGGTCTTCCTGGTCATGCATCCCAGCCTCTTCTCTGAGCCATCTCGCCTCCCAACAGTGGCTGCTGGGGCTCACCTTTCATTCTGCCCCAGGATCCCACACTCAGTGGACTTCTCCTGTCACCTGCAAGCCCTGGCTTTTGTTCCCCCTGGTCCCTGCTCGGCTCCTCCTCCTCTGCGAAGGTCGCTTGCTCTCTGCGCCCTCGGGCTGTGCCTCCTGCTCTGCTTCTGTGATTTTCCTTCTTATGGCTTGCTCTTTGTCTTTTCCCCCGCCAAGCTTTACCGAGCTAACTCAGTACCTAGTCCTGGGCCAGGCATGGCTGAAGGGAAGGCTCTCGGAGACTAGTAAGATGTGGTTGTTTCCTTTAAAGAACATCTAGTCTGGAGAGCGTAGCTAAGAGACGAGTGCCAAAGTTAGCTGCGAGGTGGAGTATCCAGAGGAAAGTGACCATAGCTCATTTGCATGTCTTACAGATTCCTCCCACCCCGGGCCTCACCAGAAATCTCAGCCCCTGGGATTACCTTGTAGTGTGTGTTTGCAGCTGGGATCTCCATCCCTGGCCCGGAGGTGTGGCTGCTGCCCCTGGGTTTGCTCTCTGGATCAGCAGAGCCTGGCTGACAAGGGTTCCTTGTCCCCAGCTGCATCCATCCCTGCACCCCCATTTGGTGGTACTTGTATCTGGCTGTCCCCTTCCCAAGGCTGATGGTGTGACCCCCACCCCACCCCTATGTTCCCATCAAGTGTTCTGCATGGCCTCCAGAGCCCTGATGCACATTACTACATCTGGGGATGGCATGAGCCCAGCCTGCGACCAAGTGGGGGCACAGATGCCACTTCTTATGGCCATTAAAGAGAACTAGGAAGCCTGCCTCCCTGAGGGTCTTGATTCCTGTTGAATATTTGATGGTGACTACGAAGCTGCCTTGATATCCACTCGTTTCTTCTCAGGTCACGATTGCCCTAGTAAGACTCAGTATCCCTTAGGCATCAGAGACCAGGGTTGGAAAATTAGATGTTGTGTGGTCAAAATCAGATGTCTGGGGGCTAGGCTGTACAACTCTGCCTATTCAGAGAGTCATCTGCTTGTTAATTGGTCAACCATTCAGGCATTAATTCACATAACAAATATCTGCTAGGTAACCCCTGACTGAGCCTGTGCCAGGTGCTGGGAACTGGCAGTGAGGAAGACCCTAGACTCCCAGCACCTGCCCTTGGGGCCACCGAGGGTAGTGTGGGATACAGGGAACTAAATTCTGACTCATGAGTACTAGCTTCTTGCTAAGCCCTGGGTGAGCACATGGCATCTCTCTAACCCAGGCTGGAAGGGCCAGGTTGGCAAATTGGGGCTGCAGGCACCTGTGATGTGGGGCAGGAGGCAACATGCAGCCGAGACCCGGGGCCACCTTGTCTAGCCACGTGATCTCAGAGACGTTACCCAATGTCTCTAAGCCTTGGTTTCGGTGGCTGTCAAATGGGAATGACATATATGTTCCATGTTTGTTGAAAGGATTAAGCAGGATACTTTACATGAAAGCCCTCTGTAAGTTGCAGTGTGGTGTTCAAATGATGCAGCTGGAATTTTCGAGTTGAAAGGGACTTGAGACAAGCAGGAAGGTGATATAGTATCAGTAGGAGATGCATGTCGAGAGGCTGAGAACCCAGGATGTCAGTGGGGCACTGACCTCGCAGAGGAGCCTTCCTGCCCTGCTAAACACAGGGAAATGCCCCAAGGATTTGGAACCACTTGCGAGCAACAGAGACCTCTTCCTAAGACCTTCTGGTTTTCATTCCCCACAACCCTGCCCTTAACCTAGCTTCTAGGAGAAAGATCTTTCTATGAAAAGAAAATGTGTGCCAGCTGTATATCTCTTTCTCCCTTTCATCCCCTGCCCCTCCCACCTTAGAAAATTAAAGTTCTATTTTGTTTCTTTTTTTAGAAATGGAGGTCTTACTATGTTGCCCAAGCTGGACTAGAACTCTTGGGCTCAGGCAATCGATCCTCCTTGTCTCAGCCTTCTAAGTAGTTGACGTTACAGATGTGGCCACTGTGCCCACATAAAACTTTAGAGAACTGCCTTCTTTGTTCTCTAGAGCATGTGCTGGGCAGGTGTGTGCAGTGGGTGAGGGAGAGGGTCTGGAAGGCAGAAAGTAGCAGGAAGCTAGGGTCGTCCTGCAGGTGGGGCTCCAGCTGCTGGAGTAGACAGGAAGTCTGCCTTCTCTCGGGGCTTTCTGGACCCTTCCCTCTGCCTTGGCCCTGGGAACACCTGGAAATTGCTTGTTTAGGAGTTGGGAAAACTGAGGAAGAGGAGAAGATGCCCCTAGCTCGATGGCTGCCTTCACCAGCTCTAGTGGAAATGGTCAGAGGGTGGATCTGCTCAGAGCTGGCTTGTTGGCCCAATGCCATGTTGTCCAGGCAGCAGCAGGACAACCAGTCACAGCTCTCTTCTGCTACCTGGCCCTTACGCTGCTCCCTGGGAACCAGCCTGCCTACTGCTGTGGCCAGTGGCCTCTGTCCCTCAAACACTTCGGTCCTGCACTTCCCTGATGTCTGTTCCTTCTCTGGTCTGTAGTTCTGCCCAGACTGGTGGCTCATGTCTCTCTTAAGAGAGAAGTTGTCTTTGGAAGAGGAAGAGAAATGTGACAGAGCCCCCAGGAGCCAGGTGCTGAAGATGATGTTCCTTCTGATATTGTGCAATGATTACTAGAGCGTCTAGGATACTAATCATTGTTAGCATTTATCGAGCATGGCTGGCTCTTTGTCTTTTTTCCTACCAAGCTTCATTGAACTAACTCTGTACCTAGTCCTGGGTCAGGCATGGCTAAAGGGAAGGCTGAAGGGAAGTAAGATGTGGTCTTACTGGTCTTTGAGACCAAGTATTACCCCTCTCAGAGATAAGTGCTATTATTATTCCTTTTTTTTTTTTTTTTTTTAGACAGCGTCTCCCTCTGTCACCCAGGCTGAAGTGCAGTGGTGCAATCATGGCTCACTGCCACCTTAATCTCCTGGCCTCAAGCAATTCTCTCACCTCAGCTTCCTGAGTAGCTGGGACTGCAGGTGGGCACCACCATGCCTGGCTAATTTTTGTATTTTTTGTAGAGGCAGGGTCTTGCTATGTTGCCCAAGCTGGGCTTGAACTTCTGGGCTCAAGTAATCTGCCTGCCTCAGTGTAATCCCAAAGTGTTGGGACTACAGGTGTGAGCCACCACACCCAGCCTTATTATTATTAATTTTTTAAGGTGAGGAAAATGGAGCACAGAGAGGCTAAGTAACTTGCCTGAGGTCACAGAGCAAAATAGTGCTGGAATCCGGATTGGAGCCCAGGTAGTCTGACTCTGTTGTATCCTATGTGGACTGCGACATGCGGGACAGGGCTATCAGCCCACAGGGCTCAGGAAGGGATGCCACACTAAAGGTTGAGAATTCATCTGATTTGGGTAAGAAACTGGGTTTCTCTTCTCAGGATGTTTCTGAGATGCCTGGGACTAAATTACAGAAACCATTTGGTAGGATGGGAATAGAAACTTCTGGAATTCTCAGAGGTCTTAGCCTGGCCTGGTTGAAGTGGTGAGAAGTGTGTTTGGCGTTTGCTCAGAGCCTGGGCTTTGAAATATTTCGGGATTTTTTTTCCCTCGAATCCTGCGATAGTTGGCTAACTGATCAAAATCTTGGATCTTTTGACTCTTTGTGGTCCATGTTGGTGACGTGGAGTGGTGGTGGGGTTGATGATGGCGGTGGTGACGGTGAAAGGGTGAAGAAGAATGTGATGACAGTTATTTCTACCTTTCACTAAATATCTACATTTCAATTCATGACCTCACTTTATCCTCACAACAGCCATGTGGGGAGGCCGGGCTGGTGGCTCACGCCTGTAACCCCAGCACTTTGGGAGGCCGAGGTGGGTGAATTACAAGGTCAGAAATTCAAGAGGAGCTTCGCCAACATGGTGAAACCCTGTCTCTACTAAAAACACAAAAAAATAGCTGGGAGTGGTGACAGGGGCCTATTGTCACAGCTACTGGAGAGGCTGAGGCAGGAGAATTGCTTGAACCTGGGAAGGGGAAGTTCCAGTGAGCTGAGATGATGCCGTTGTCCTCCAGCCTGGGTGATAGAGCAAGACTCCGTCTCAGAAACAAACAAAACCAAACCAGCTATGTGGGAAAGAAGAATGCCCAGTTCACAGATGAGAATACCGAGGCTCAAAGGGTTTGCCTAAAGGCAGTCAGAAGTAGAGCAAGAACTCAAACTTAGACCTGCACAACTTCAAAGCCTGTGAGCTCATCATGAAGCCATTATAACATTGTATTCCAGAGATGGCGGTGATGGTTACATATCCCCAGCAAATGGTTAGAACATGTTATTCACCAGAGAGCTGTGAGCACATAAAAAGGAAGTGGCGATCGCCTGGCGCCAGTGTTGGTGCGCCACGAACATCATAGAAAACAAACTTGTCTGTTTTCCCCTTTTGATGCGGTTTCTTAGCTGGTAGACCAGGAGCACAGCTGGAGATGTAATTTCAACAGGCTTTACATTGATGTCGCTTTATGTATTATATATATGATTAAAAATCATGGTGGAAGTTTTAAAATGAAAAACGAGTCACCCACTCATGCCAACAAATCATTTTTCAAGCCTCTTTCCCCTCCTTACTGCATATGGTTCAATGTATCGAGTTGGCCGTTGTGCACACATCCCTTGTATCCTGGACAAGGTGTTTACTGGCTCCTGTCTGCTGGGCCCCAAGCCCTGGGTGCTGGAGGATGGAAGGTCTAGTAGGCTTGTGTCTGATTGAATGGCTGTGCCTAAGTGGGGACCGTTCCTGAGTCCACATCACTTTGGGCAGTGATCTCAGGCTGCTCCTCACTCCTTCCTGGGTTCTGTGCCATTTGTTATTTAGTAACAGTTCAGATGAGGACCTGGGGCATTTGCCTATCAGCTCCGTACATGACACCAGCTGGAGGGAAAGGCCGATACCTTGTATGACTTGATTATGAGTCAGAGCATCTGGACAGCCTGCCTGATAGGCTGCACTGAGCAGAATGTATCTATCTGGGTCAGGAGTCAGTGCTGTGCTTACTGCACCACCTCCCTCAACCATGGAACAGAAACCATGAGATCCAGAGTTCTGAGTTGACAATGAGCCCAGGAGAGACCAGACATGGAAATGTGACTGCCCAAAGTTGAAATGTGTTTTCTTCCCCTGTTTTTATTTGGTTAAACCTTTAAAAATTATTATCAAAAGGGTTAATATGTACATATATAAAGAAAACTTGGGCCTGGTGTGATGGCTTATGTCTGCAATCTTAGCACTTTGGGAGGCCCAGGCGGGTGGATCATGAGGTCAGAAGATTGAGACCATCCTGGCAACAAGGTGGAGCCCCATCCGTCTCTACTAAAATACAAAAACTTAGCCAGGTGTGGTGGTGCGCACCTGTAGTCCTAGCTACTTGAGAGGCTGAGGCAGGACAATCTTTGAAGCCGGGAGGTGGAGATTTCAGTGAGCCGAGATCACACCACTACACTCCAGCCTAGGTGACAGAGTAAGACTCTGTAAAAAAAAAAATTCTCATTGCAACATTTAGGAAGGTTTTTTTTTTTTTTTTTTTGCCACACAATATAGAAATGTACAATGTAAAATGTGAAATTCCTCTAAAATTTCCTCTCCCAGATTTTAGAACCTCTGTAAATGGTTTGGTTTATATTCTCCTACAAGTCACGTGCGTGTTCTGCTGTTTGTGTGCACATCTATTCTCCTCCAAATGGAGTAATCACTAATTCCATTCTGTAGTAAAGCCATGATTGTGATTAATGAACTTATCAAACATTCATTAGGTATCATACCTCATGATTGCATTGTGGAGCAAGACAAACCTCCTTCCCTCCCCTGTCGCAGGAGGCTGGAAGGGAAGGTGTGGCGGTGGAATCTCCCAGAGTTACTCCAAGGAAATGCCTCAGCTGAGTTTTGAAGGGCAGAGGTGACTATTTTTTTCTTTCTGAGACAGGGCCTCACTCTGTCGCCGAGGCTGGAGTGCAGTGGCTCAATCTCAGCTCACTGTAGCCTCCACCTCCTGCGTTCAAGCAATTCTCCTGCCTCAACCTTCCAAGTAGCTGGGATTACAGGTGTGTGCCACTGCACGCAGCTAATTTTTGTGTTTTTGATAGAGATGGGACTTCACCATATTGGCCAGGCTGGTCTTGAATTCCTGGCCTCAAGTGATCTACCTGCCTTGGCCTCCCAAAGTGCTGGGATTGCAGGCACGAGCCACTGCGCCCAGACTATTTTTTCCTTTTTTTTTTTTTTTTTGAGATGGAGTTTCACTGTTGTTGCCCAGACAGGGATGCAATGGCGTGATCTCGGCTCACCCAAACCTCCACCTGCCAGGTTCAAGCGATTCTCCTGCCTCAGCCTCCCGAGTAGCTGGGATTACAGGCATGTGCCACCATACCTGCCTAATTGTTGTAGTTTTAGTGGAGATAGGGTTTCTCCATATTGGGCAGGCTGGTCTCGAACTCCCCACCTCAGGTGATTTGCCTGCCTCGCCTCCCAGAGTGCTGGGATTACAGGCATGAGCCACCGTGCCTGGTCCTATTTTTTTCATTTAATGTTCTATGTTAGATAGCTTTTCCACATTATTATCTACTTTTTGAAAAAATGTTTTTGATTGCCTCATGAGCTTTCATCAAGGGAACATATCATTGTTTCCTTCTTCTTCTTATAATTGTTTTATTGTTTGGGTGTGTTACTTGAATGCATTATTGGACAATTAATGGAAAAAGAGCAAACAGAATGAGGGAGGTAATTAGCAAGCAGCCCCTGTGGAGGCCACACTGGTTAGACCTCTTGTGGGTTATGCTGGTGAATTCTGGAAACAGTGTCTTCAAGGGAATATGGCTAAGGGTGAGATTGAATCAGATGGCCAGAGGTTTAGAAAACATTTTGTTTGAATACTCAGAGGAGCTGAGGATGTTTAGCCAGAGGAGGTGCAGACCGAGACAGCTACCAGCACCAACGTAGACCTTCCACTGGAGTGTCTGCTGAGCTGGAGAACCTGGGCTGCTTCTGCTGCAGTGCTAATTAGCGCAGCGGTGATTGCGGTGCTGACCATACCTGTGGAAGGAAGAGCTTCCTTGTACTGGTACTAAGGAAAACGCTATTTCCTCCAAAAGAATCATCCTGGCAGGATGAGAGGTGGGTGACGTGCCCTCTAGAATCTGTCCCAGCTCTGAGAATCCAGTTCCAAGGGTAGACCCAGCAGTTCTCCCCTCGCTTGTATCCTATTCCTTGTATCCAGGAGAGAGTCTGGCTCGAATAGAGGACACAGACCTCCCAGTGCCTTCCCCTGGGGGCCCCTGTTTGCATAGTTGGTCCTTTTCCCAAAACAGGTGCTCAGATTTGTAGCCATGGAAGGGTGTTTCAGAACCTAGCCAGTTCTAGAGGCTGCAGGTGGGCTTGGGTCTTTCCTGCTAGCTTCCACAGATCCCTGGGTTCCCCAAGGCAGAAAGACGGTGGCATCTCCATGCCATAGAATGCGAGCATGAAAAGGAGCAAGATGATGGATGCAACAACTTAATGATCTCCAGGGAATGTTGTGCAGTTAAAATAAAGCCAACAGTTCCATACGTACTGTATCATTTATTTATATAACATAATTTTTGAAGTGACACCATGTTAGCAGCAGGGACAGATTAGTGACTGTGGTGCTGAAGGAGTGGGGAACAGGAGGGAGGTGGCTGTGGTTACAGAAGACATAGGACATCCTCTTGTAGGAGCTGTTCAAATTTGGCCTTATGCTGGAGAGGAGCCTCTGCTAGTGATGACATACATAGAACTGAATACTCACGTGCATAGCAGTGAATCGGGAAATCTGAATCAGATCTGCAGATGATACCGCTGTTGTGGTATCACGGTGTAGTTTTATGAGGTGTGACTATTGGGGGAAACTGGGCCAGCTGTACAAGTTCGTACAACAGTCTCAACCATCTCAGTGTTATTTCCCGCAACTGCATGGAAACCTAGAAGTATCTCAATAAAAACATCAGTAACAACAGGCACACTAGCTTGTGAAATCAGAAAATGGATTTAATAAAAAGTCAAAAAATGAATGAAAAGACGTTATGAGACACTGGCGGCACCTCTTGTTTCTCTTGTTGGGTTTTGGGGGATCTTCCTGGTTGTGCTGCTGCAGGCAGATCCGGTGACTTGGGGCGGGAGGTAGGTGGGGTGGCTGGGCCGGGAAGTGGGTCTTTGGCACATAAGGAGAGGGCTGGTGTAAACTTAATGGGATTAGAGAGTCAGGGATGGAATTCTCTGGCTAGAATTAGCAAAAGAGGTTATGTCCTGGTGTGTGTGTTTTGGGGGCGACACATGGAACTGAGGCCCCGGAAAGGAAGCGATTGGGCAGAGTCCAATCTTAAATGGGGTCTGGGGACAGTGGGTGGCCAGGCCAGGTCTGACCCCAGAGAGCTTGGGGGACTGCCAGCAGAGCCCTGAGGTGTGGACCGAGTATTTTCTTCCCTTCTTGGTTGAAGGTAGTTGGCACCTGGTGGATGATTCCAGCCTGCCCTGGGGAGGCTGCCTAAGTCTGGTTATGCGGAGAGAAGACCTTCCATCAATCCATCAATTAATCAATCAAGTGCTACCTCTGGGCAAGGCTGAGGGTGGAGGGGAAGGGAGAGAGGCAGTCGGAAGAGGAAACTGGGGCACCATGACCACCCAGGACTGCCAGGTCCACCCAGCATGGTGCAGGTTGGGGAGGAGGTGAGGCACCAGGGAGAACGTAGTGTGACTTGGTGTGGTCCAGGGAGGATTCCTGGCGAGGCTTAGCTTTGGCCTGTGTGCTCGAGGGCAGGCAGGGTTCTGTAGGCGGTAGGGGAGCCTAGCCATTCTGAGCAGACAGATGGGACTGCCTAGGAACTTCTTGGTTCCTAAAAGGCTTGGGGGACCTCCTGGCTAGACCCGAGGTCCGAGTTGGGGGAGCCAGTGCCCTTAGACCAATGTTGAAGGGTGACAACCCATATACAGGGATGGGGACAGAAGGGGTCTGTCTTTTGGGCCCAAGAAGTGAGTTTTGTAGTAGATAGAGTTTTGCAGAGTGTTCCTTTTTTTTCTTTTGAAATCAACACTGTATTTATTGATTTAGACTACTTTATTGAGGTGTGATTGATATATAAAAAGCTGTACCTATTTAATATGTACAACTTGATCAGTGTGGACGTATGGTGACACCAGGGACACCATCATCTGTAAAAGTTAGGCTGTAAAAAATCCATCACCTTCCAAAGTTTCCTCCTGCCCTCTTTATTATTCTATTTATCTATAATAATGATTATTTTGTGGCAAGAACACTTCAGACAAGATCTCTTATTGAATATATAGACTACCTTTTGTTTATCCATTCGAATATTCGCCAAGGTTGTTTCCACATCCTGGCTTCTGTGAACAGTGCTGCAGTGAGTATGGGCTGCAGCTCTCCCTTCAGGGTCCTGGTTTCAGTTCCTCCCTTTGGATGAGTACCCACAGGTGGGCTTGCTGGGTCAGCAGAGCGTGACCTCTTTGGGCTTCAGTGGGCTTTCCTGCAATATTGGCGGGGAGGTGGGGGGGTCTCGTGAGTGGTGCAAGGTCAGAGAGAACGAGGTGCCTGCACGTTTGTGTCTTTCCACAAGGTCAGACTTTTATTGATGCAATTTCAATCATAAAAGCCACGAACCACATGGAGCTCTCAAAGAGACAATTCTTAGTACTTCCTGCTCACTTGGAGTCAGAGCCTTGGGCACATGGGCTGAAGCTGTTCCACAAGTCAGTCAACATTGCAAACCATACATAATAATATACTTAATCAATCTGTAAATTTATAGATTAAACGTTCCACATCAGAGTAACATTTATCATCAAGAGAAAGGGGTTAGGACAAAGGGTTAATGAAGGAGGCCAGGGAGAGCCAGGAAGACAAAAAGAACCTCCTGCTCTGGCCTGGGCAGTCTGTTTCATGGGAAACAGTTTCTGATGTCGGCAGAGCCATCGCTGGCAGATGCTAGGTGCTTATCACGAATCACAGAAAGATAGTGTCAATTAAGACAGCCATTTCAAGCTGCTGAAGTCCTGCCCTTTCCTCTTATTTTGTTTTTTGTTTCTTTTGTTTGGCTTTTTTTTTTTTTTTTTTTTTTTTGAGACAGGGTCTTGCTCTGTTGCCCAAGCTGGAGTGCAGTGGCATGATCACAGCTCACTGCAGCCTCGACATTCCGGGCTCAAGTGCTCAAGTGATTCTCCCACCACAGCCCACTGAGTAGCTGTGCCACCATGCTGAACTAATTAAAAAACAAAATTTTGTAGAGATGGGGTCTCACTGTATTGCCCAGGCTTGTCTCGAACTCCTGGGCTCAAGCAATCCTCCCACCTCTGCCTCCCAACATGCTGGGATTCCAGACGTGAGCCACTGTGCCCAGCTGTCCTCTTTTTATGGCCACAGAGTCCTCTACTGAGGACTGACAGTGGAGGAGTATGCTTGTGTATATCCTTGTCTGGTTGGATGCCGTGTTTATTTATCTGCAGAACATCTTGTCCCTGCTGACAAAGTGAAATGTAAGATGATGTCTTTTTCTAAGATGGAGTTACTTATGTCAAGGGTGCTCTGTGCAAGCCTCACACATCTGCAATGGGACCCTGTAGGGGGACAAAGAACTGGCTTCAGGCAGGACTGCCTGACACAATTCTCTTCTTTCCTTTCTGGGGAGCCGAGGCAGGGGAGGGTGTGGTGTAATCAGGTGAGTGGTCAGGGCTGAGAACCTGAGCCATTGGGGTAAATACTTTTCTCGGTGCCTCAGTTTCCCCCTCTTAAAACTGGGTTAATAACCCCTTACGACCTTCCAAATGGAACATAATTAGCTAATTCCTGCTAATGACAGAGGACTACCTACTGTATCTCTTTGATTTTAATTTCTCCACCCACTGTTCACCCATCTGCCCAAAGCCAGGCAGCCCCATTCCTCCCTCTGGTCTGGCGGACCAGCTGCAGTTCAGATTCAAACTTCAAAACAAAATGAAAGCTGGGCATGGTGGCTCATGCTTGTAATTCCAGCACTTTGGGAGGCCGAGGCGAGTGGATCACCTGAGATCAGGAGTTTGAGACCAGCCTGGCCAACATGGCAAAATCCTGTCTCTTCTAAAAATACAAATATTAGCTGGGTATGGTGATGGGCACCTGTAATCCCAGCTACTTGGGAGGCTGAGGCAGGAGAATTGTTTGTACCTGGAGGTGGAGGCTGTGGTGAGCTGAGTTGGTGCCACTGTACTCCAGACTGGGCAACAGAGTGAGATTCAGTCTCAAAAAAAAAAAAAAGCCCACTCAAAATGAAACACCCTAACAGCACAAGTCTACTGCGTGGGCCTCAAAGACCAGTGGGGAGTGGCCTGGCAGGTCTTCCCAGAAGCCCAGGAGCCAACCCTTGGCTGGCCTGCATCCACCCGCCTTTGTCACTCTGTCCCGACCCATGCTCCAGAGGGGCTCTGCTGCTGTCCCGCTTTCCTGCAGCCCCTCCGTCCACCGAGGATGCAGGGACCGGCCTCCGGGAGAGAGAAGAAGGCCAACCAGGGTGCCCCTCCCCACTCATGCCCATGGGTGATTTACCCCACAAAGCCAGAGAGTGCTGGCCAGGTCACAGCATGCTCTGGGCCTCAGCTTACACATCAAGCTTCTGGTAGTTTTCAAAAACATTTTTTAAAACAATGAAAACCTTGTTTCAAATATATTTTTGTGCGGGGCCTCAAAGTAATGAAACAATTGGCTTGAAGCAGGATCAGGACACAGAAGGTCTCTGGATCATTCCTTAAGACAAGTTAGGGATTCAAAACCACAGACAGACCCAGGGCAGCAGGAGGAGGGAGATTTCAGCCCCAGAAGCTGCTTTGCCACCTCTGAGGGCTCCCAAGGGATTGTGAGGGAGGCGGCGGCCACAACAAACACACTCATTATTTTTGACATCTTTGTGCCATGTAGGTATTTTCAATAAATATCACCTCTAATTCTTACAGCAACTGGGCTTCATTTTCAGATGAAAAAAGGGTTAAGAGGCTTTATCAAAAACCCAGATAGCTGAAAGTGTGGCAGAGCTGAATTTTGAACCCAAATGTATCTGACTCCAAAGCTAGTGTTAACCTCCCACCCGCACCAGGCCCTTTGCTGCTTCTCCTGGGGGTGGGGTGTGTGAGTGCGGGGTGGGAGTGGGGTGGCAGTTATGACCAACTCCCTGTCTAGAGCCACCCTTGACATAAGTAACTCCATCTTAGAAAAAGGCTTCATCTTACATGTCATAGGGCATTTTGCCGACGAGGACAAGGTGTTTGCTTGATAAATTTAAAGACTGCATCCATCCAGACAAGCACACTCCTCCACTGTCAGTCCTCACCAGAGGACTCTGTGGCCATAAAAAGAGCAGGACTTTGGCTGTTCACCCTCTGTTGTCACTGGAGATAAGCACCCAACGTCCACTGCCAAAGGCTCTGCCCGCATCACAGACTCTTCCCTGAAGGACCGATGAACCGCCCAGCCCAGCTCAGCCCAGACTTTTTTAGTCTTCATGGCTCTCCATGGACTGGTTCATTAACCCCTTTTCCTATCCCCTTTCTCTTGATACATTTTTCAGGTTTGCCATAAATGTTACCTCATGGTTCCTGATAATTACAAGTCTGGTATATCTTGTGTGGCTCTGCAGGCTGAGAGAGCATTCATGTAGGAGAACTGCAGGTTAGGTGGTGCTCCTAACAGACGTGTTCTCTGAATTTCATTTATGGCTGAAATTTCCAGCTGAGTGGCAAATTCATTGTATCTATCACATACCATCCCTAAGATAGCTGATTTTCTTGGATTCCTTTGTCCCTGTGTTAGATCATTCCGAGTCCATCTTCAGATTTTGTTGGACCTAAATATGGGTGCACAGCTCTCTAGGCTGATGTGATCAAGTCCCAGAGGGCTAGAACACATCTTGGCTGATTGGTTTCTTTTCTTTCTTTCTTTCTTTCTTTTTTTTTTTGAGACAGTCTTGCTCTGTCACCAGGCGCCATGCTAGAGCACAGTGGCATGACCTCAGCTCACGGCAACCTCCGCCTCCTGTGTTCAGCAATTCCCATGCCTCAGCCACCCGAGTAGCTGGGACTACAGGTGTGTGCCATCACGCCCAGTTAATTTTTGTATTTTTAGTAGAGAGGGGATTTCACCATGTTGGCCAGGATGGTTTTGATCTCTTGACCTTGTGATCCGCCCACCTCGGCCTCCCAAAGTGCTGAGATTACAGACGAGAGGCACTGCGCCCAGCCTTCTTTCTTTTTTTTTTTTGAGACGAAGTCTCTGTCTTGCCTAGGCTGGAGTGCAGTGGCGCAATCTCAGCTCACTGCAACCTTTGCCTGTCAGGTTCAAGTGATTGGCCTGTCTCAGTCTCCGAGTAGCTGGGACTAAGGTGTGTGCCACCACACCCGGTTAATTTTGTATTTACAGTAGATATGGGGTTTCACCATGTTGGCCAGGCTGATCTCAAACTTCTGACCTCAGGTGATCCACCCGCCTCAGCCTCCCGAAGTGCTGGGATTACAGGCGTGAGCCACCACACCCAGCCTTGGCTGATTTGTCGATGGTTCTAATGGTTTATGATTTGGTAGTTTTATAACAGCTCATGACGGGTTTCCTGCTTGTGCAGGGATCCGATGCGTGTCTGTGCCTGATAGTGCCGTGGTGTCTGCTCCGTCCTTCACAGATGGAGGGGCCAGTCTGCACTGTGCTCCGTCTTTGGCAAAAATCCATTCTTAGTTTTAGTAACTCTGCTGTAGTGTATTCTCCGTCCTCGTTGGTGTCCTGAGGTCTACGATTCTCATTGTTATAATCGGTAACTCTTTCTCTAGTTATTGTAGGTCTTTCTGTATATACCCACCCCAGTGGTCATTGTAATCCCCTAAGTTCTCTGCAGGGGTTCCTCCCTAAAAGTTACCTCTGACAGGGATTTACTTTTCCTTAAAATTCTTTGAGCTGGCTCTTTTCCTGTCTGGCAATCTGTGAGATACTTTGCATTAGAAGTGCAGGGATTTGTTTCTGTATGAAACCCTCAGGGATCATACAGGGAGTCTTTCTGACTTCCAACTCTATTTGGGCAACAGTTCGATTTCCCACCTTGGCCAACCGTATGAGTGGGGCTTATGCAATAATTGACTTTCTCTTCTTTCAGCGAGTTAAAAATTTGTTTGGCCAGTTCCCTCTCCTAAGTTGAGATTGTGCTTACTATGCGCCTTTCTGGCTCCACCAGCTTCCTAGCCTGGCATCAGCCAAGACCGTGTCAGCTCTTGGAGCTACAGGACGTGGGTAAAGAACCTCATCATCTGAGGTTTTCCTCAGGGAGCCAGACTTTCAAGGTGAAGTGAGATTATGTTTCTTTTTCAAGAGGGTGGCAGTTTGTTTTTTCAAATGACTTGACTTCTAATTTAAATTTTAGTGGAGGCTTTGGCCTTAGAATCCACTGTGCCAACTATGCCTGCTAAGCTGACTGTGCCAATTCTCATGAGTGGTGCGAGGTCACAGACAACCAGGTCCTTGCACCTTTGTGTCTTTCCACAAAGTCAGAGTTACTGATGCGACTTCAGTCATACCTGAGCCGCATGGAGTTCCCAAGGAGACAGTTCTCTTTAATACTTCCTGTTTACTCTGCAGTCAGAGCTTCAGGTACACAGGCTTAAACCACTCCAGTCAACACTGCAAACCGTACATAATAATATACTTAACCAACATATAAAAGCATAGATTAAACATTCCACATCAAAGTAACATTTAACATCAAGAAAAAGGGGTTAGGAAAAAGGGTTAATACACCAGTCCAGGAAGAGCCACGAAGACAAAAGACATCTCCTTGTCCGAGCTGGGCCATTCATCAGTCTTGCAGGGAAGTTTCTGATGTTGGCAGAGCCTTCATTGGCAGATGCTGGGTGGTTATCACAGGTGACAGCAAAACGCTGTCAGTGAAGATGGCATCTCGAGCTGCTGACCTCCTGCTCTTTTTATGGCCACAGAGTCCTCTGGTGAGGATCGACAGTGAAGGGGCATGCTTGTGTGCTCTGGTCTGGTTGGATGTAGTCTTTATTTTGTTCTTGTTGTTGTTGTTTTTGTAGATGGAGTCTTATTTTGTCGTCCAGGCTGAAGTACAGTGGTGCGAACCTGGCTCATTGCAACCTCCGCCTCCGGGGCTCAGGCAATTCTCCTGCCTCAGCCTCCCGAGTAGCTGGGATTACAGATGCCTGCCACCACACCTGGCTAATTTTTGTGTTTTTAGTAGAGACGGGGTTTCACCACGTTGGGCAGGCTGGTCTCAAACTCCTGACCTCGTGATTCGCCCACTTTGCCTCCCAAAGTGCTGGGATTACAAGCGTGAGCCACCGTGCCTGGCCAAATATGGTCTTTATTTATTAAGCAAGATGTCTTGTCCCTGTTGGCAAAGTGCCCTATGAAATGTAAGATGAAGTCCTTTTCTAAGATGGCGTTACTTATGTCAAGGGTGCCCTGTACAAGGCTCCTGGTCCCTTGGCTGCATGGGTAGGGCCCTGGGAAGTGCTGGGAGTTGGGGCAGGACCCTGACTTGAAACCTGCAGGAGCTGGCTGCTTGCTGGCAGAGACCCACTGGGTTTCTGTTGACGAAGTCCTCACAGCAGTCCTCACAGCCGGCTGAGTCAGAGCCCGGGGGACTTTCCTTCAGGCTCCAGCCAGGTGTGGAGACTTGTGGTTTAC
This sequence comes from Cheracebus regulus, assembly GCA_963574635.1. Classification (NCBI taxonomy): domain Eukaryota; kingdom Metazoa; phylum Chordata; class Mammalia; order Primates; family Pitheciidae; genus Cheracebus; species Cheracebus regulus. The sequence goes on from CAUYQU010105105.1 coordinate 21,944, forward strand.
TTCCTTCTGTGGGAGTTCTGGGCTGTGGGTCAGCTTTGTGTTCCCCTGATGGGCTGGAGTTACAGATATTCCTGGATCTTCCTTGGGGCCCTGTAGCCCTGTTTTCCAGCAGCTCCTTCTGGTGGGGCAGCTGAGGGCGGTGACAGGTCAGAGGGAAAGGTGGACAGGCGGGGGTTTTGGGGTGTTCACTAGCAGCTGGCTGGGCCTGTGGCTGGCCCTGTGCTTTCCCGGGAGGACCTGGAGTGTGTGTCTCTGGGAAAAGTGATAGCTTCGGGGCCTTTTGGGGCAATGCTTATAACCAATTATGGGAGGGTCCCCAGGGTGTGGAAGCAAAGCTCGACCTGGCAAGCAGCCCCCCTGCGTCCCAGCTGGTTGCTCAAAATAGACCGGCTGAGGCTGGAGCTGGTGATGAGAAGGGGTGAGCCTCCTGGAAATGGTGGGGGGAGTTTCTCCAACTTCCAGCTTCCCAAGAATGACCTGGGGTACTTGATAAAACTTTCCAAATCCCCGGCCCTGCTCCTGACTCATGACATTAGAATCTCCAGGGAGAGGGGCTTGGGAATCTGGATGTGGAACAAACACTGCGTTTGTTTAAGTTGATTTTTATTGTTATTTTTCACGACCAGACAAGTCCGAGAAATGCTGGGGGTTGTGATCAATGGGAACCCTAGGCTCTTGCAGGTTTCTTGAGAATTGGCTCCTAGAGAGATCGATTGCCCCTGGTTGGGGAGTAGGTGGGAGGATTCCAGTGTGGGCTTTCTTTTCCTTTCTCATTGGCCCCTCGGTCATCCCCAGATAAGCACTCAAGTGTCCTCTCTTATGAGACCTGGTGCTGGGTCCTGGACTGCCATAAGTGGCAGGTGGGGTGAAGTCCTGCCCTCAGGAGCCCGCAGATGGGCTGACCGCCGGTTCTGTGCACAGTTGCCGGAGCTTCCCAGTGGCTGCTGATTTAACTGGGGAGGGCCTGTCTACGTGGGGCCCCTCCTAGCTGGAGACAGGTCCCTTTTACAATCAGCAGCCTGATGAAGAGGCCTTCCTGTAACATCCCTCTGATATCTGTCTCCGTTCAGTATTGCCCAGGTGACAAACACAGTGTTCATTCTTGGCAGTCATTCCCTCCTGTCTTCTGAGGTGGGCCCGAGCTGTGCTGGGTTTCCGGGTAATCTGGCCAGGATCCAGCACAACCCTGTGGCCAATCCAGGAGGGAGCGGTCACGAGGCTGTGCTGGCTCAGTCTTTCCCTTGCAAAGGAAGGCATCTTTGGACTGCCACAGAATGCTTTCTTCCCCAGCCAAACCCTTGCAGTTGCTCGGGCAGTACTTTCCTTTCTCGCTTGAAAAATTACAGGGGTAGTTTATGGTTCTTATGACCCTGGTGGGGGTGATGACGTCATGGGATTGAAATCCGTCTCACCTGGTGGGTGGGTACACTGAGTCACTGAGTGTGTCAGTCAAGAGCTTTGGCCACAAATCAGTGGCACTTGGCAGCAATACGCAAATCCAGCCACCCCTGTTCTCACCTCAGGTCTGAGCGGCACAGCTGGGTCCCTAGCCGGTGACATCGCCCCTGCCCCTTGACCTTGATCTTCAGCCTCAGAAGCAGGTTACCCATTGCCTTATGATTGCCCTTCACAGTCCCTCCCCGGGATTCGAAGTGACCTCTTCAGGTTTCCAGGTTCAGCCCATTCCCTCCCAGCTGATCACACTCGACCATAGCCACAGGAGGAACAAGCTTTAGAAAAGGTCTGGCACAAAGCTTCGTTTTTCCCTGTCTGCTTTGGCTGGAATCTCGTGTGGGTTTGCGGGCAGTTGGCAGTATTTTGTTGTTTATAAGTGGAGGGGCTCTTCCCAGTTGCTTTTCTCTAAGAACGACCACGCTCTGAGCTACCCATGGCAAATTCTGGCTTTGGACTTGTTGATCCCCAGAGCCAGTGGGGTCATGGCCCTGGAGGGTTTGCACCCACTGACAGGTCTGAGTGTATATTTAAGGAACGAGGAGAGTGTTCCTCTCAGAGGGAGGATTCTCTGGTTGACTCAGAGTTTTGTTAGCTCAGCATTTAGCTTTCAGCCCTGGTGAGTTTCTGACTTATTGGGAGTAGGCTGGCTGCAATCTTTCCTATATCATCAAATAAAATAGGTCATTTTTTTGGCCCTCTAGAAATCGTGTTTTTTCTTTTGGTTTTGGAGAGCTCGGCTTTGGGGAGGATATGCATCAGTTGCTCTAGCGTGCTGAAAACAATGAGATAAGATGAAATAGGGCTTCTTCACTCTCCCTTCCTGGGTTTCTGGATCTGACCCCTCCCTCCCTGTGGAAAGTTGGGTGGGATGGCGACAGTCAGATCTCCTCCCTGCTGGGTGGGATGGATGGTGGTCCCTGCTGGATGGGATGGTGGCTGCTGGGTGGGATGGTAGATCCTGGCCCTCTAGGGTCTGTACCCTGCGGGTCCTGAGCCCTTTATTCTCAACCACCCTCCTATAAGTCATTCCTCGTTCCCTTGTCAGAATGGCCTAGAGCTGAGCTGTGTTTCTGGGCCCTCTGACCAGGATCTAGCTAGAGCGGGCCAGCAGGAAGAGGCTGTGATAGCTACATGGCCTCTATCTGTGTTTATGGTAAGCAGACACCTGACTTCATAGCACCGTTTTATGTGTGCACCTGCAAATGTGTTTACTTTTAAGAAAGAGAGACAGGAGAAGTGAAAGCAGGCACAGGCATATGTTCTCTCCTGTCAGCTCTGTGGCCCTGTAGAGAGGTGTTATGTCTACAGTTGAGCTGAGGTGGATGGGAGCTCCCTGAGACCTCTTCCTTTCTCCTCCCCTGCCCAGAAGTTAAAGGAGCTTTGCTGCGTTACTGACTTGACTAACTCTGTGACCTTGGACAGGCCACTCCCTCTTTCAGCCTCAGTGTTCTTATCAATAAAATGATGGGATTATGCAATACTATCTCTGTTACACCTGAAAATGGAGCCAAGAGCTAAGGCTATAAAAGGAAGCAGCCCAGTTACTGATTAGAAGGCACTTCTGGGCTGAGTGGAGCCACAGAACTCACACGGCAGGGAGGGCGGTGGATCCCTCATTGAGCTATCGCCAGGGTGACATCCTTGCCCCATGGCAGAGCCTGTGGTGACCCTGGATCTACTGTTAATGCCCTCAGCCACCTTCCCACTTCTCATGGGAGCCTCTGCCTACTTTTCTGCTCTCCTGAATTCTTGCTCCCTGAATTCTGGAACCTAACCATGCTGGGAGGCAGAAAACCAGGACCAGATTCTGGATCTGCCACCAAGTGCTGGGTGACCTTGCAAAATTAGCATTCTTCCCTGCCTTCTCTATATAACAGCGAATCTTTTTTTTTTTAGACGGAGTCTCGCTCTCGCCAGGCTGGAGTGCAGTGGTGCAATCTTGGCTCACTGCAACCTCCGCCTCTTGGGTTCAAGCAATTCTCCTGTCTCAGCCGCCCATGCAGCTGGAACTAAAGGCATGCACCACCACCCCAGCTAATTTTTGTATTTTTAGTAGAGTCAGGGTTTCACCATGTTGGCCAGGATGTTCTCCATCTCTTGAGCTCATGATCCACCCATCTCGGCCTCCCAAAAGTGCTGGGATTACAGGTGTGAGCCACAGTGCCCAGATGCCCCAGTGAGTCTTGAATGATTCACAGGATTGTTGTGAGGATCCAGTAAGAAAATAGCTGTGAAATTATTCTGTGAATTGGGTATACATCTAAATATAATAAATTATTATATGTTAAATTTCTTTCTTCCTTTTTTTTTTTTTTTTTTTGAGATGTGGTTGGAAGGCAGTAGTATGATCGTGGCTCACTGCAGCCTCCGCCTTCCTGGGCTCAGATGATCCTCTTCCCTCTGCCTCCCTAGTAGCCAGGACTACAAGTGCATGCTGCCACGCCTGGCTAGTTTTTTATATTTTTTAGGAGATGGGGTTTAGCCATGTTGCCAGGCTGGTCTTGAACTCTTGGGCTCAAGTGATCCACCCAACTTGGCCTTTCACAGTGCAGGCATGAGCCACCATGCCAGGCCCTTTTGTTAATTTTTTTTTTTTTTGAGACCAAGTCTCACAATGTTGCCCAGGCTTGTGTGCAGTGGTATGATCTCGACTCACTGCAACCTCTGCCTCCCAGGTTCAAGCGATTCTTTTTTTTTTTTTTTTTTAATTTAAATTAAAGACAGGGTTTCACCATGTTGGCCAGGCTGGTCTTGAACCCCTGACCTCAGGTGATCCGCCCGCCTTGGCCTTCCAAAGTGCTGAGATTACAGGCATGAGCCACCACGCCCGGCCTCAAGCGACGCTTATACTTCAGCCTCGTGAGTAGCTGGGACTATAGGTGTGCACCACCGTGCCTGGCTAATTTGTGTGTTTTCAGTAGAGATGGGGTTTCACTATGTTGGCCAGGCTGGTCTCGAACTCCTGACCTCAGGTGATCTGCCTGCCTCAGCCTCCCAAAATGCTGGGATTACAGGCATGAGCCACCACGCCTGGCCGCTTTTGTTACATTTATTGTACATATATACACATACATGGTTTGTTCAGAGTCTAGCTGAAGTCTCTGTTTTCTCATTCTTAAATATGGTTAGACTACCAGAGGCCACCACATGTCTAAAGAAAAACTAGCCTGAAAGAAAGAAAGAAAATCGAAGGCAAAGTTCCAAAGATAACATAAAAATATCTAGTTGCAGCTGGGTGCAGTGGTGCACCCTGTAGTCCCAGCTACTCAGGAGGCTGAGGCAAGAGGAACCCTTGAGCCCAGGAGTTCAAGATCAGCCTGAGCAACATAGCAAGACCCTGTATCTTTTTTTTTTTTTCTGAGACAGAGTTTCACTGTTGTTGCCCAGGCTGGAGTGCAATGGCTTGATCTCAACTTACTGCAACCTCCACCTCTGGGTTCAAGCAATTCTCCTGCCTCAGCCTCCGGAGTAGCTGGAATTACAGGTATGTGCCACCACACCCAGCTAATTTTGTATTTTCAGTAGAGGCGGGGTTTCTCAATGTTGGTCAGGCTGGTCTCGAACTCCTGACCTCAGGTGATCCGCCTGCCTTGGCCTCCAAAGTGCTGGGATTACAAGCATGAGCCACTGGGCCCGGCCAACACTGTATCTTAAAAAAAAAAGAGATTGCATTGAATCTGTAGCTAAATTTGAGAATAGATATCTTAATATTGAGTCTTCTAATCCATGAACAGCATATATTGCTCAGTTAATTTAGGTCTTTCAGAATTTCTCCCAGCAGTGTTTTGCATCTTTCAGTGTACAGGTTTTGTGTATTTTTTTTGGTCAGATTTACCTCTAAGTATTTCATATTTTTGAAGCTACTGTAAATGGTATCTTTTAGTTTTAGTTCCCAGTTGTTCATTGCTGATATGCCAGTACAAAAACAGCTACGGGAGTGTTTCTAGCAGCTTTATTTGTAATGACCTCAAATTGGAGACACCCCAAATGTTCATCAACAGGTGAACAGGTAAATACATGCTTGTGCATCCAAATGATAGGATAAAGGAGGCGACCGAAAGGAATGCACTGCTGTGCACACAGGAGCCAGGGTGAGCCTCAGAGGAATTGTGCGGAGTGAAAGAAGCCAGATGGAAGAGAGTGCATACTGCAGAATCCATTTACATAAAGCTCTGGGAAAAGCAGCCTGAAGCAGATCAGTGGTTTCTTGGGGAGGGGAAATGGATTCAGGGAGGAACATGTGAGAAGGGCCGGGAGGAGACTTTGAAGGCTATGGACACGTGCATCATCTTAATTGTGGATGGTTTCATGGGTGCCTATGGAGGCCCCACATTGTACACTTAAATACACACACTTTATTTTATGTCAATAATACCTCAATGAAGTTATTTTTTAAAGTCAATGGAAGGTTTGCAAAAGCAAGTCAACAAAATTCCCAAAATAGAACCAGACGAAGAAACACAAAATACAGGAGAGAAAAGACAACAGCTAGAGACGTAGAGGATCCATTCTTTATCCGTGATGTTCGGAAATGTCATCACAATGCAGTAGGTTTGGCTACGTGTGCGGTTTCATTTGTCTTTCTCACCATCACTGAGCCCTTTGCATTGGAAGATTTATGCCTTTCTTCAGCTCTTGGAAATATCCTTTCAGTATTTCTTTGGTAATGGTCTCTTCTCTGCCAGGCTCAGAAAAGATTGGGCTGAAGTATTCTAGAAGACAGAGGTGAGACAAGAAAAGGCTTTGTTTGAAATCCCCAAATCTCTACCTCGGCCCCAAGCAAAAACACAGATACCCCAACAGATTCCCAGAGCAGATGGGTAAAATAGTCTGGAGAGATCGAATCAAAGAATATCTGGACCTGAGGACTCCAGGTACAGAGAAAAAGCTGTGGTGAGAGGTGAAAAGAAGGGGAATGAATCTCGTCTACCTGTTCCTGAATGCTAGTGGCTGGGTTTAAATCACTCCAGCCAGGAAGTTAGAAAATTATTAGCTGGAGCAATGAAACCATCCACAGAAGGATGTATATAGCCTAACAGTTGGGAGTGCCCAGAAAACAAATCTGTTTAGCCACTTACTTGTGTCCCCGCCGAACCCCGTGGTGAAACCAGTTACGGCAAGCCATGCACACACAGCTTCCAAAGGGCCTCCAGGAGCTTGTTTCTAAATAAAAATAACCACGAAGAATCCCTCAGCATTTGAGGAAAGTCTTCAACATGGAAGAGAAAATCAAAAAGAGAAAAGGTACTCACTGGAAACAGAAAGATGAGAACGTTTTGCATTCATGACACAAGATGCCAGAAAAGAGGAGAATTCAAAGAACAAGAAAGCTCTTAGAAATTAAAATTTTGATACCAAAAATGAAAAACTCATTTGAAAGGTTAAAAATAATGACATGGATAATGCAGAGAAAGAATACATAGAGGATAAATATAGTAAGGATTGAAGAGTGGTAGCCCAGAGAAAATAAAAGGGAGACATAATCTAAAAACTATGACAGGAAAATCACTTTGGGAGGCTGAGGTGAAAGGATAGCTTGAGGCCGGGAGTTTGAGACCAGCCTGGGCAACATAGCAAGACCCTGCCTCTACAAACATTTTTTAAAAATTAACTGGACCTGGTGGCGTACAGCTATAGTCCTAGCGACTCGGGAGGCTGAGGTGGGGTGACAAACCAAGACACGTCAGCTTAAACTTACTCTATTGAATTATGAGATCAGCACCAGAAGAATGACATCAAGAAACAGTTAAAAGGGCCGGCACCTGTGAGCTTGGGATGGGCCATTGCTTTTGTTTCGAGCTGTACTGAGTGAGAGGGAGTTCAGCCTCAGGTGCCACAGCACCAGGCCATGGTGCGTCCCCAGGATTCAGGGCAGGAGGATGGCGTGCACTATGGGCAGAAACCTTTGCTGGTCTGTCAGTGGGTGCAGCAGACACCCACCCGCCCCCTTCCTATTCTGGGCCCTCATCCTGGATACCCTTGGCAGAGAGGAACCCGGGGAAGTTGCCAACCTGTTTGTTGGGCGTTCTGTTTGTTTGCTTTCCTTCTCTTGGGTCTGTGCATGCGTGTGGATTCCACAGATACCTGGCCCTCTCAGTGTGCCATGCGGTCCTGGACTGGGGTGTCCAAGGTTAAAGGCAGAGCAGTTTTTTCCATGATGGCACTGCCTTTTTACTTTTGGCTGGTTCCACATTGGCAGGGCAAGGCCACTGGGTAGGGTGTGCGGTTGAGTACCGGCTACAGACTCCTGGGCCAGGTGAAGGGGGGATTGAATCTGGTAGGGGCTGCGTCGGAGGAAGCAGGGTCTGCTCTTAGAAGTCTGCACAGGGGCACCATGGTTGTCAGTCATGGCCCTGGGCTGTGGCCACTCTCTGCGTCAAAGGTGATCACTGAAGGGGAGACATCAACGAATGGGTTTAGACAGTCCTTCATTGTGTTTTAATTCAAGCAAACAATTCTTAAGCAGTGATTGCCTGGTGTTGTCCAGACACTGGGATGTGTGGTTGGGAAGGCTGACCTCATGTTCCTCCCAGAGCATGCCCAGGGTTCACATCCCAGAGTCTGCGCTCTGGGCAGTGGTCCCCAAGCCTCTGGGGGAAGCCCCTTCTTCTCACCCAAGCCCCTGCTTTCTTCTCCAAGCCAGATCTCACAAAATGTGAACATCTTCCCCAGTGGGGAGCGAGGGGTAGAGGGAAGAGGGGGTGAGAGGGTCTGAGTGGCAGCGCCTCTCTCTGCAGGATGAGAATGGCTTGGAGGAAGGCGTGGAGTTCCTGCCCGCTAACAATGTCGAGAAGGTGGAGAAGCATGGCCTGGGGCGCTGGGTGGTGCTGGCAGCCGTGCTGATCGGCCTCTTCTTGGTCTCGTTGGCAGTCGGCTTCCTGGTGTGGCATTCCAAGTGTGAGTAAAGCTGGGGCTGGCACTGGGGAGGGCGACGAGGGGTGGCTGTTCCTCCTCCCTCAGCGGACAGACCTAGGGCCACCTACTGAGGACAGGAGGACCTCTCAGCTTCTCTGGAACCCTGTGGGAAGTGATGGGAAGGTCAGGGATGGCCCATGACCCCCTCCCGGCATTCATTCCCCATTGTGGATGAGGAGGCAAGGCGGGGGTGGTACCATCTCCCCTGACCAAGCACCTTCTGGTCTTGCACAGACCGGGACGTGCGTGTCCAGAAGGTCTTCAATGGCTACCTGAGGATCACAAATGAGAAGTTTGTGGATGCCTATGAGGACTCCAGCTCTACTGAGTTTGTAAGCCTGGCCAGCAAGGTGAAGGACGCGGTGAGTGCGGCCTGCCCAGAGCCCTGCCAGGCTGTCTGCCCTGGCATCCCACCCAATGGGCAGGAGGGACATGCCTCACCTGGGCTCTCAGGCCCCTGGGATGGGGGTGGCCTGCGAAGGGGGCCCAGGCCCCGCAGGGGAGGGAGCGGCCTGGGCTCGGGGCAGGGTCATCGCCGTGCAGAGCCCACCATGAGTCTCTGCCCTTCCTCAGCTGAAGCTGCTGTACAGCGGAGTCCCGGTCCTGGGCCCCTACCACAAGGAGTCAGCCGTGACGGCCTTCAGGTGGGTGTGGGGAGAAGGCTCAGTGGATGCACCCAGCCTGGCTGGGAGTGTGATCGGCTGCAGTGTGCGGGGCAGAAAGCGGGAGGTGGCGCTGGAGGTCCTGGCCTGGAGAGTCAAGGAGGGTCCTTGTTCTGCCCTCCTGTGCGTTACTTGGCAGTCTGACTCTTCTGCCCCCATGGCAGAGGTGACCATATCTATTGCTGTGATGAGCTGCCCAAAGGCCTGTGAAGTGCTTGGCACGATGCCAGGAGCGGCCGAGAGTCTTTATTGTTTTTCCAAATTTGGGTTTTGGGGAGTTGGGGTGCTCAGGCAGGCTTCAGTGAGTCCCGCATTTTCTGTGCTTGGGAAGTTTTTCATGCATCCTTTTGTTAAAAAAAAAATAGACTTTATTCTCAAAGTGCTTTTTATTTTGCCTGTTTGTTTGAACCCTGGCGAATGCTGTGTGGCAGGTGGCATTCCCCATTCCTTTCTCAGGTCAGAAAACAGGCTCAGGAAGGTGACGCTTGGTGTCTCCTCGCTTGTGGCCAAACTCCAATGGGGTTCTCCCACTCATTCCTACCCCTGAGCAGGCCCCAGAATCGGTCTGGTTGGGGATGAGACTGTGAGAGCAGAGGGCAAAGTGGCAAGGCCTCTCGCTTTGGGGTGGAAAGATGGGTGCCCACAAAAGAGGAGCTGGGGCAGGGACCCTGCAGAGGGCCCAGCTCAGCCCCCGCGGGAGGCCTGGGCGGCACACATGCGCTGGAGTCGCTCTGGGCCAGCGTGGGGGAAGTGGGGCCTAGAGCTCTGCCTCAGGCCCCGTTCTCTCCCCAGCGAGGGCAGTGTCATCGCCTACTACTGGTCTGAGTTCAGCATCCCACAGCACCTGGTGGAGGATGCCGAGCGCATCATGGCCGAGGAGCGCGTAGTCATGCTGCCCCCACGGGCGCGCGCCCTGCAGTCCTTTGTGGTGACCTCAGTGGTGGCCTTCCGTGAGTCTGAGGGTCTGGGTGGGCATGGGACCGGCCAGCCTTCCATGGAGTGGGGCTGGGCCCTGGACCACAGCAGGGAACTGGCACTCCCAGGACCCGGTGCCCCAGAGAGAAGACTATGTGCTGGCCGGGCACCTCCCTTTAGATAATAAGGAAGCAGGAATAAGGAAATGGATCGTATCAGTAACACTTTATTCCCCCTCTTATTCTTCAGCCACTGACCCCAGAACAGTACAGAGGACCCAGGACAGTAAGTATCATGTCCGCCTCCTCCTCTGGGTGTGGAAGAGGTAGGGTGTGACCAGAAGCCCTTGAGCCAGTGGGGTGCCCAGAAGCATATCCCTCTGAATGAAGTATATAATGATGGTCTTTCCAGGCCCTTCTGAGAAGCCCCCTTCCTGGTTTCCCGAGGCCCAGCGCAGCCTGAGGCATCTCAAAGGGGCCAGGCCTGAGGTGCACGGCCTCGGGGTCTCAGGTTCCTCCCCCAGTTCTGCCCAGCCCTGCCCCGCTGACACATGCCCTTCTTCTTGTCTCCTGTGCAGACAGCTGCAGCTTTGCCCTGCACGCCCGGGGCGTGGAGGTGACGCGCTTCACCACGCCCGGCTTCCCCGACAGCCCCTACCCCGCTCATGCGCGCTGCCAGTGGGCCCTGCGGGGGGATGCGGACTCCATGCTGAGCCTCACCTTCCGCAGCTTTGACCTTGCGTCCTGTGACGAGCGCAGCAGCGACCTGGTGATGGTGTACAACGCCCTGAGCCCCATGGAACCCCATGCCCTGGTGCAGTGAGTACCCCGGGGAGTGGGTGGGGCTGTGGGAGCTTGGCGGCTGCCCCGATGCGGGCCGGCCTATTCAACGGATTGGGATCCAGTTTATGACTCTTGGCCACAGGCCACTGCCAGACGTCCAGGCAGCAGGAGACACGTGTGGTGTGATCCTCAGTGGGAGCTCCAGCGGAGTCTGGGAGGTGACTGTCTCAGCTGTGGCAGGGTGGAGGAAGGCCCAGTGGTCCTCAGATACCAAATCTAGCCTGTGCAGGGTGTGATCCCCTGAACTGCCAAAAGAAGGCACTGCCTGCAGTTGTAAAATGTAAGCTTTGTTATGCAGGTATGTGAAGGCCAACAGATCAGGGGATGATTGTCCTTGAAAAGACAATTTTGTTGGCCTGGCATGGTAGCTCATGCCTGTAATGTCAGCACTTTGGGGAGGTTGAGGTGGGAGGATCCCTTGAGGCCAGGAGTTTGAGACCAGCCTGGGTAAGCAAGACCCTGTCTCTGTAAAAAATAAAACACTTAGCTGGGTGTGCTGGCGCAGGAGGATCTCCAGCCCAGGAGGTCGAGGCTGCAGTGAGCTGTGATTGCACCACTGCACTCTAGCCTGGGCAACAGAGCAAGACGATGTTGTCTCAGGCCACATGAGGAAGCACCAGGGTTGGGCAAGGGGTAACAGGAACAAGGGGAAAATGTCAGCAAGAGCTTTTATTATGGGCTGGGCATGGTGGCTCACGCCTGTAAGCCCAACATTTTGAGAGGCCAAGGTAGCTGGATCACTTGAGGTCATGAGTTCGAGACCAGCCTAGCCAACCTGGTGAAAAATCAGCTGGGTGTTGTAGTGGGCACTTGTAATCCCAGCTACTCAGGAAGCTGAGGCAGGAGAATCTCTTGAACCTGGGAGGCAGAAGTTGCAGTGAGCCGAGATCGTGCCTCTGCACACCAGCCTGGGTGACAGAGCGAGACTCCATCTAAAAAAAAAAAAAAAAAAAAGGCTTTATATGGTTTACACAGAAAAGGCAAGACAAATCAGGGTGACAGGTTTAGAATTGGCTTGTTTGAATAATTTCAGCAGTCTCTGAGGCATAGGAGCTGTCCCTGGTTCTCTGATATTTGGGCCTGGGGTGGTTAGGGCAAGGAATATCGGCCCTGAGTGTGAGATCCTGATGGAGAAGGTGGGGCTGGGCCCTCCATGGGTGGGTTTACACAGAGCAGGTTTGCTTGCAAGTGAGTCTTTCCCTATCTCTAAGCATTGGCCAGCCCCGGAGGGCAGTCCCTCCAGTCAGCAGGGTCCAGATGTCAAAGCCCCCGCATTACAGAAAACAGAAAGGCGTGGTTAATGCATCTGTGGGATACCCACGTCAGGGTGGAGTGTACCACGCAGAGGTGCTGCGCGTGGGGGGTGAGCCGCCTCTCCTGCACTCACTGGGCTAGAGCCTTCTGTGGCGGTCCATGGAAATGAGCTGGGTGGACATTTCATGATTAATAATGGGCTAAAATTCAGGCCAAAACCAATCTAGAACCATCTGCTGCCACAGCTTTGCAACCAGGACTTTTTTTCCCATCTCTCTAATTTATTAATCGTACAACAAAGAAGTACATGGTCCCAGTGGGAAAAAGAAATCAACAAGCAAAAGGAAGACTAAAGTCACTTGTCTCTTACTGCCTAGAAATAACCACTGTTAATATTTTTTTTACTTTTATTTTGAGATAGAGGCTCTCTGTGTCACCCAGTCTGGCGTGCAGTGGCGTGATCTCAGCTCACTGCAACCTCCTCCTCCCAGGTTTAAGGGATTCTCCTGCCTCAGCCTCCTGAGTAGCTGAGATTACAGGTGCATGGCACCATGCCCAGCTGATTTTTGTATTTATTTATTTTAGTAGAGATGGGGTTTCACCACGTTGGCCAGGCTGGTCTCGAACTCCTGACCTCAAGTGATCTGCCTACCTCAGCCTCCCAAACTGCTGGGATTACAGGCGTGAACCACCGTGCCCAGCCAAGTTAATAGATTTAAGAGCACCGAGAACCATGCCAGGCATGTTCTTCTTTTTATTTTTATTTTTTGAGTCTCCTGGTCGCCCAGGCTGGAATGCAATCATAGCTCACTGTAATCTTGAACTCGTTGGGCTCAAGCAATCCTCTGACCTTACCTCTGAGTAGCTAGGGCTATGGGTAAGCACCACCATGCCTAGCTAGTTTTTTGATTATGGAGATGAGGTCTCACTGTGTTACCCAGGCTGGCCTCAAACTCCTGGCCTTAAGTGATTCTCCTGCCTCCCTCCCAACATGCTGGGATTATAGGCCTGACCTTGGCATGTTCTTAATAAATGTTGGTTGTTACTACTGCTGTTGTTCTGATTGAGCCCACAGTTTAAAAAATCCTCTGTCATGGGCATTTATTGTTTCTAGGGTGTTTTTTTTCTTTTGATGGAGTCTTGCTCTGTCACCCAGGCTGGAGTGCAGTGGCACAACCTTGGCTCACTGCAACCTCCACCTCCTGGGTTCCAACGATTCTTCTGCCTCAGTCTCCTGAGTAGCTAGGATTACAGGCGTCCACCACCACACCCAGCTAATTTTTGCATTTTTAATAGAGACGATGTTTCACCATGTTGGCCAGGCTGGGCTTGAACTCTTGACCTCCCAAAGTGCTGGGATTACAGGCATGAGCCACCACGCCTGGCCAGGTGGTGCTCTTTTAAACAAAGGTGAACAGTTTATCACTAACTCCTTCCATCAGTGATTGTGTGGGGAAGGACTCACCTGAATAAAGGTCTTTTTGACTCCATTCTTAGCCCTCTGTGGATGGGACTTGGGTTAGGGATGGGGTTCTCAGGCCCCTCTGGGAGCCTGATCTGGGTGTGTGAGAAGCTTGGGTTCTGTCTGCTCTTCTTACTGCTTGCCCTCTGCCCCTACAGGTTGTGTGGCACCTACCCTCCCTCCTACAACCTGACCTTCCTCTCCTCCCAGAACGTCCTGCTTATCACGCTGATAATCAACACTGAGCGGCGGCATCCCGGCTTTGAGGCCGCCTTCTTCCAGCTGCCTAAGATGCGCAGTAAGGAAGGGCAGGGCAGGGTGGAACTGCCTGTGGAGAAGGGGAAAGCCTTCGTCAGGGGTGACCTGAGCGTAGCAGGCCACAGTCTGGACCCTGTGGCTCGCAAGCTGGCCCAGGTCAGCAGCAGAGGCTGAAGCTTAAGCCAAGGGCATCTGGCTGACCTCCCGGGTCAGGAGCCCTCCGCAGCTTCGGCCCCAGCGCCCGGCCCTCCTGGCTGTGCACTCGCTGTGCAGCGTCCAGGTGTCCAGGGGGGCAGCTCCGGGCCGCAGGCTGCAGAGCCCTCGCCTGCCTGCTTGGCCGGGCAGTTTCCTGATCCTCATGCTTTCTCCCACCTTTCCTCTCAGGCTGTGGAGGCCACTTACGTGAAACCCACGGGACATTCACCAGCCCCTACTACCCGGGTCACTATCCACCCAACATGGACTGCACATGGAACATCGAGGTAGGAGCTCTGGGGGTGTGTGCGTGTGTGTGTGTGCATGTGTGTGTGTGAAAGAGACAGAGAGAGAGAGGTGGATGGTAAACGAGGAAGGCAGAAGAAAGGAAGGAGCAGCTTCTTTATCAACCCCAGAGAGGCAGCCCGGCGTGGTGACTCACACCTGTCATCCCAGCACTTTGGGAGGCCAAGGCGGGAGGATCACTTGAGGGCAGGAATTCAAGACCAGCCTGGGCAACATAGTGAGACTTCATCTCTACCAAAAAAAAAAAATACAAAAATTAGCCAGACATGGTGGTGCACGCCTGTAGTCGCAGCTACTCAGGGGGCCGAGGTGGGAGGACCATTTAAACCCAGGAGTTTAAGGCTGCAGTAAGCTATGACAGCGCCATTGCACTCCAGCCTGGGCAGTAGTGAGGCCGTGCCTCAAAAAGCAACAAAAACATACAAACAAACAAACAAACCCCAAAGAGACCATGTGTCTGAGGACCCAGGGCGGGGTCTGGTCTTCCCCTGCAGTGTCAGGCAGACCCAGACTCTTATCCTAGCTCCTTGTCTGGTGACTCAGGGACCTGGGCAGTTGCTGAAGCTCCCTGGGCCTCAGCTTGCCCTAGATGAAGTGAGGGTAGACCCAGGGTAATGGCGCCTGGGTCTCAGAGGTGCCATCAGGAAGACACCAAAGAAGGTGCGTGAGACAAGAGAGTCGCCCATCCATGCCCCTCATGCCTGTCAGCCATAGCCACCTTCCTTTCCTTTTGTCACAAACGCTGGGAGAACTTTCCAGCCTGCCTTGGTGATGGAAGGCATAGTGTCCCTCCCTGTGCCATGCCGCCCCTCCCCTGTGATGTCCTTGGGTTCAGGAAGGAGGGAGGGAAGCTGCAGATTCCCAGCAGACTCTCTTCCCTCAGGTGCCCAACAACAAGCACGTGAAGGTGCGCTTCAAAGTCTTCTACCTGCTGGAGCCCGGCGCGCCTGTGGGCACCTGCCCCAAGGACTACGTGGAGATCAACGGGGAGAAGTGAGTCCCCAGGGGCATGGGGGCTGCTGGTCCCATGGGTTAGGGGGAGGGCTCCCACCAGCCCCCCAGTGCCCCAATTCTGAGCTGTCCCTCCTCACCTTGTGCCCCCCACCCCCCGCTCCAGGTACTGTGGAGAGAAGTCCGAGTTCGTCGTCACCAGCAACAGCAACAAGATCACAGTTCGCTTCCACTCGGATCAGTCCTACACCGACACTGGCTTCTTAGCTGAATACGTCTCCTTCGACTCCAGAGACCGTGAGTGAACGTCGTCGGGAGGAGGGCTGGCGAGGGTCTGGCCTGCATGTTCTGTCTACCGTCCGTCTTGTTAGCATCGTGCTTTGCTGATTCTAAAACGCTGGAGAATGTAAGAGTATCTCATGCCTCCTGAAGCTTTGGGAGGAAAACCTGCTACCTTTGATATGTTAATTAAAGCAGGCTGGCTGTGAACGCTGGTACACTCTGTGCCCTTCTGGGTTGCAGTCACAGCATGAGGTACCTGTGGCTGGAGACGCCCCTCATCTGAGCTCCCCTGGCCATCTGTCCCTCAGGCCACCTTCACCATGACTTTGACCTTCTGAGCTTGCCTCTGTGGCCTGTTAGCACCATTAGGATTAATAGCGTAATTTTGAGACACATCAGGAAGTACTGTTGGCTGTGTGAGCAGCGGTTCTTTCACATATACGGTGTGTTTTTATTTCAACCCCGTGTCATAGAAAAACTTTGGGAAGACATGTAACCATGCTTAGGAATCCAAATTTAGGGTAAAATTCAAGAGCCTGACTCACCACCCAAAGTGCACTTGGATGAACCAACACCTTTGATCTAAACACTTAAGGCTGAAGTGTACCTGTGCTGAGGTGGTGACAATGGCCTCCTTACAACTTTGTCATCTGCAAAGTGGTCAGATGACTCCTGATTTCAGAAACATTGAAATGTGGAAAATGTTTAGAGTGAAGGAAGCACGCTATGCCACGCTGCATTTGGATAGGACATGTTCAATGCATCGGGGACCTGCTCAGCTCACAGGCAGGGCCTGGCCTTCAGGGGCACCAGGCAGCCCAGCACACAGGGCAGGGCAGGTTCTGCAACCAGCTGGCCTCTCTGCAGAGTGCCTGGGGCTTCGTGGGCCCCGGTCCTCAGTGGTGGGGTCTGTGGCCAGCCCTCCACCACACTGGCTGCAGGTGCAGAAACCCCTTTGTCACAGCTTGGTGGGCCTGGGCAACCCCTGCCCTGGGCCACAGCGCCCGCCCTGCTTCTCTGTGTTTGTGGCTGGGAGGTTGGCCTGAGGCGGGGAGCCGGGAGCCAGCAGAGGGAGGCAGGTGGGTGCAGGGGGGTCTCAGGTCTGCCTGTGCCCGCAGCGTGCCCTGGGCAGTTCACGTGCAATACGGGGCGGTGTATCCGGAAGGAGCTGCGCTGCGATGGCTGGGCCGACTGCACTGACTACAGCGATGAGCTCGGCTGCAGTGAGTTGGGCTGCGAGCCTCATCCCCCACCCTCCTTCCCAGCCCTGCCTGCATCTCATGGACCTGCTGGGCTGACTGCCGAGGCAGAAAGGCCAGAGGTGGTGGGAGTTTGCTCTTGGCCCTGTGTAGAGACCTCTGGCCCCCCTTCCGACCCTGCCGTGTGGAGATCTTGGCCTCTGTGGGGCAGGTGGTGGGGTGTCTGGGAAATGCTGAGGTCAGCTTGGTAGCTAGTGGAGCAGGGGCCCTTGGGCCTCTCTGCAGATGGGAAAGTGGTCCCTAGGGAGCTCTGAGCGCCTGTCCTGCGGAAGCAGTGAGTGATGAGGGCTTCGAGGCTGACCCTCCCCTTACCCTGCTCCAGTTTGCAATGCCACCCACCAGTTCACATGCCAGAACAAGTTCTGCAAGCCCCTCTTCTGGGTCTGCGACAGCGTGAACGACTGTGGAGACAACAGCGATGAGCTGGCGTGCAGTGAGTGCTGGGGGAGGGTGCCGCTGGGGAGTGCGGGTGGCCGGGGCATGTGGGTGGCTCTGGTGGCTGAGTCCCCATGCCTCTCCAGGTTGTCCGGCCCAGACCTTCAAGTGTTCCAATGGGAAGTGCCTCTCGAAGAGCCAGCAGTGTAACGGGAAAGATGACTGTGGGGACGGGTCCGACGAGGCCTCCTGCGCCAAGGGTGAGGCCGCCCCATCCACCTTCTTGCTGGGCGGCTTCGCCCCTGGCAGAGGCTGCCCTGAGCACACCCACGTGCAGGGTGCCCCAAGTTTAATGAACACAAACCACCTGTGTGTTCACTGATGAGAGAGGGCGCCAGTTGGGGGAGAATTTTCCGGAAGGTGGAGAACCTGTAGCAGGGCGGGGAGGCCAGTGGGCGTGGGGGGGCAGGCCTGGTGAGGGGTAAGGTGCAGGGATCATGAGTTGCCCCTGGGGGTTTCTGGCATTGGGTCGGAAGCTGCAGAGGAATTCGTTCCCTCCCTGTGTCCTCCTTGAGCAGTGGACATCGTCACTTGTACCAAGCACACCTACCGCTGCCAGAACGGGCTCTGCTTGAGCAAGGGCAACCCTGAGTGTGATGGGACGAAGGACTGTAGTGACGGCTCAGATGAGAAGGACTGCGGTGAGTAGGGCATCAAGTACAGTGGTGCAGGTTGTTCACTGTGTCAGTGCTCACTGAGCAGCTCTGTACTTGGGTGAGAGGGTGCGTATCCTGGAGGAAAGGATAGCCTTGCCAGTTGGCATGAAGGTACCACCCCACGGGCTGACTCTGGTCTTAGAGAACGGCCTGAGTAGCCAGCATCTCAGGGCTTCTGTGGCATGGCGAGGTCATGGCTGCAGTGCGGGGCTGGCCGCTGCTCTGTAGATGCAGCTGTCAGGGAGTAACCTGGGGAAGAGCAGCCCCAGCTCACCCAAGCCCAAGGCAGGGTCTCACCCTTGCCTGTCCATACTTTAATTTGCAGTCTCCGTGTTTCCGAAGCGTTGGCTGGCCACAGGTTAGATTTGAGCACAGCTGCAGCTAGTCTGTGTCAGTCACATCACCGGTTCATTCGTCCCTCTGAGAGCTGTGCCCGTCAGCATTCAGACAAGCCTCTTTCTGCCACCCCTTCCCCTGTGACGTCCCAAAAGATGTCAAATCAGGCAGATGACACCCAAATCAAAGTGAAGCTGACCAGACGGCCTCTGGGGGCCCTCGCTGCATTTGTGTGGGACGGGGAGGGGGGAAGATGAGGGTTTGAATTTGGGAGCGGGGAGAGGGAGGGGCATGGTGGGAGTCTATGAAGCTCAAAGATAGTTTTGGGGTCCCTCATGCTGTGGCCGCTCCAGCAGTGCTGTGCATGCCAAAAGCTGGCTTCCCCACACGGCTTCTCCTGGTACCCACCGTGTGTCCCCTCAGGGTTCGGTGTCTTCACCTTGACTTGCTGTTCTCTCTGGTTCTCTGCCCCCTCTGCAGACTGTGGGCTGCGATCATTCACCAGACAGGCTCGTGTTGTGGGGGGCACGGATGCAGACAAGGGCGAGTGGCCCTGGCAGGTGAGCCTGCACGCGCTGGGCCAGGGGCACGTCTGCGGTGCTTCCCTCATCTCTCCCAGCTGGCTGGTCTCTGCCGCGCACTGCTACATTGACGACAGGGGATTCAGGTGGGTCACTGGGTGGGCAGAAGGGAATCTCCTTGCTGGCACCTTACATCTGGGAGTCATGCCAGGGTGGGTTGGCACTGGGGCAGGGCATTGGAGGGGTGGGCACATGTGTTAGTCCATTGTGTTGCTCTAAAGAAATACGTGAGCCTGGGTCATTTATAAAGAAAAGAGGTATATGTGGCTTATGGTTCTGCAGGCCGTAGAGGAAGTGTGGTGCCAGCCTCTGCTTCTGGTGAGGGCCCCAGGGAACTTTCAACCATGGCAGAAGGTGAAGGGGGAGCAGGCACATCACATGGTGAGAGCTGGAGCGAGAGAGCAGGGGGAGATCCCAGACTCTTAAGCAGCCAGCCTCCTGTGAACTCAGAACTCACTCATCACCATGGGGAGGGCACCAAGCCATTCAGGAGGGATCCGTGACCAAAACACCTCCCACTATGCCCCACCTCTAGCACTGGGGACCCCATCTCAGCATGAGATTTGGAGGTGACAAACATCCAAACCAAATGAGCAGATATCCCAGGACAGGGCTTCATAACAGTAATGAGAACAACTCACTGTATCTGGTGCCCATTCGCAGCCAAATGTTGTCTCTGAACCTCTCCTAAAAACCCCTAGCAAGTTAGGCAGGTCGATTGTATCCTCATTTTACAGAAAGTAAGGTTCAGAGGAGTAGGGACGTTTGCCGGGGGTGGCACAGCTCTTAAGGGGCAGATTCAGACTTGAGCACTGGTGTGGTCTCCAAGTTGCGGTGAGCCTGCACTGCATGGGTCCTTGGGATTGCCCAACATGAGCTTTGGAGTCATGCTCCAGCTCTGGCTTGCTGATGACTTGGGCAGGTTATTCAAACTTCCTAGGCCTTGGGTTCTTCACTGACGGTGATAGTATCAGTCTCTACCCTAAGAGTTGTGAGAATTACATACGATGCTGTACTTGAGACACAGCACTGTGCCTGGTGCACAGAAGGTGCTCATCATGTCATGGCCTCAGACACACAGGCAGAGGAGAGGCCTGGAAGGGTCATGTGGACGTCGCAGGAACTGGGGCACAATGCTGGGCTGAGCTACTTGTGTCTTAGCTCTTGGCCTCTCTGTGTCTGGCCGCTGGTTGCAGGAAGGAGTGTTAGGGCCTGGCTTGATCTGAAGAGGCAGGTGCAGGGGTGTGGTCTTTCCAGGAGAGTCCGCCCTTGGGAGGAGGGGATGGGCTTCCTGCTGGCCGCTGTGGGAGCAGGCGACCCAGGCTCTCAGCTGCCCTTAGCAAGGAGGAAAGATGCACCCACAGCAGAAGGGAGGCCTGCGGCACACGTGGAGTGCGCTCAGACGCTTGCATAGGGCTCAGGTAATGAAGATGGACAGCAAGAGCTTGGGTGGAGTGGGGCCAGCTCCGTGGTCCCTGCCCTCACTGGGTGCTTGACATATGGCTTTGTCTAGCCTGAGATGGTCCCTTGTCTCATTTTGTCACACTCAGCTCCACCCAGAGCAGGAATGATTTTCTTTTTGGAGTATTGGGAGCTTATTTAAGAAGTGTGTGTGTGTGTGTGTGTGTGTGTGTGTGTGTGTGTGTGTGTCTCAGAGTCTTACTGCATCACCCAGGCTGAAGTGCAATGGTGTAAATCATAGCTCACTACAGCCTTGAACTCCTGGGCTTGAGCGATCCTCCTGCCTCCACCTCCCAAGTACCTGGGAATACAGGCACATGCCACCATGCCCAGCTAGTTTAAAATTTTTGTGGAGACAGTCTTGCTAAGCCTGGTCTCCAGCTCCTGGGCTGAAGTGATCCTCCTATCTTGGCCTCCCGAAGTGCTGGCATTACAGACATGAGCCACCATGCATGGCCTGACCACAGCTCTTGGGGTTGGCTTCAGCGCCTCTTTGATATGCCCCATTCTTTCCTTTTTTGAGTCACGTCCTTGCTTTCTGGCACTACCAGGTACTCTAGGTTCATCTTGTGCTTCCCCAGCCCAGTCCGAGGATCAGCCATTTCTCCAAGGAGTCCTTTACTGGGGATGGTATTTAGAGACCAAGGTCCAGGTGCTCAGTGTGCTCATTGTCACCATGGTGTCATGTCTAGACCCCGTCAGCAGGTGGAGCTAGGAAACGGCTGTGTATATACTAAGAACTGCCCTGCCGTCCTGCACTGCTTCCTCTTTTCCTTTGCTCCATTGTTTCCTTTTTCGTTTCCTTCTTCTTCATTCTCTGTTGGTCATTAGTCATAATCCTGCCAATGAATAGTGCAATTAATATTCAACACCCATGGTTACTGTTGGCACTAGAGAGACCAACACTTGGTGCCTGCAGATTGCACGTCACAGACTTGTGAGGGTAGGGACAAGACATGACACCCACGCACAGTAAGTGCTGTGCCAGGGCTGGGTCCAGGCCCCCTCGGGCCCAGGATATGAAGTTTAGAATTCTAAACCCACATGCCTGAGGTGCTGGGGAGGGCGACTGTTAGTGACACCCAACAGGGGTGTCTGAACTGAGGGTTGAGGTGAGGGTGTTTGTCAGCTGGACCAGGTGACTCAGACCTTCCAGACAAAGGGACTGTCATGTGTGGAGACAGGGAGATGTGAGGTGTGCAGGGGTCTGGCATCAAGGGACCCTGAGCACGTGGCTAAGTCATCATGCACTCATCAGGCATTGCCGGGAGGTAGCATCATGTGTTTAAATGCATAGGCTACCTAGGTTCAAATTGTGGCCTATGACATGTTAATTATATGATCCTGGGCAAGTTACCTTCTCTGTGCCTGAGTCCTCATCTTAAAAAGGGTGACCCTACCTTGCGGGGCTGTTTTGGGGATAAAACAGTTCACTGTGTCAGCATTGAGAAGAGTGCTTGGGACAT
The DNA here is from genome assembly GCA_963574635.1 of Cheracebus regulus. NCBI lineage: Eukaryota > Metazoa > Chordata > Mammalia > Primates > Pitheciidae > Cheracebus > Cheracebus regulus. The sequence goes on from CAUYQU010105105.1 coordinate 43,635, forward strand.
CAGAACTTCTATCTGAGTACTAGTGATTCCCAACTGCACTCCAGCCCCTGGTGGTCAACCATGGGGGATACCGGTGGCTGCATCTTCACAGCTGTTCTCTCAGCTGCTGGTAGACGTGCATGCCTTAAACAATTAGAGGCTGAGTCTGCTGATGTAATCAAATATTGTTCAACTGATTGACGTTGGCTGGGTTTGCAGAGAGGGCTTCGTGAAAGCAGGGTCTTGAGCTGAGGTCGCCGGGTGAATGGTGTGGGCTTGGAGGAGCGAGGTGGAAACCTGCAGGCACAGGGCAAAGAGCTGGATGGGGGCATCCGTGCTGGGTGTTGGGGTCATGGAGAATGGAGCCAGAAGGATGAGGACGGCTCTCCCCTCTGCCCCATCCCATGACACCCTTTCAGCTACATCCTCGCTTCCTGAGTTCCTGAAACATCTCTACTGTCTTTCATTTGCACGGCCCCAACTTGCCCGTCCTAGCTCACTGTAGCCAGGGCAACTGCAGCACCTCTCCCCGTCTGCCTCCTCCCCTCTCAGCACTCTGGTCTGCACCACTCAAGCCCAGCATGGTCTTCCCAAAATCTGATCATGCCAAATTCTTGCTTCAGTGCCTGCCACGGCTTGCAGTATAAAGCAGGATTGCCTTCTTTATATTGCAGGAGTTCAACCCCTTCTTTTTTTTTTTTTTTTTTTTTTTTTGCGACGGAGTCTTGCTCTCTTGTCAGGCTGGAGCACAGTGGCGCAGTCTTGGCTCACTGCAACCTCCACCTCCCCAGTTCAAGCGATTCTTCCGCCTCAGCCTCCCAAGTGGCTGGAACTACAGGCGCGTGCCAAACACCTGGCTAATTTTTGTATTTTTAGTAGAGATGGGGTTTCACCATGTTGGGCAGGATGGTCTCCATCTCTTGACCTCGTGATCCTCTCACCTCAGCCTCCCAACAACTCCTTCTTTATACTGAGTCCGTCCAGCCTCAGTCTCCAGTGCAGTTCTCACATTCCCCATGTTCAATGTGGGGGCTTCCTAAACATGCGTTTGCTCTCTCTCTCTCTTTTTTTTTGAGATGGAGTTTCACTCTTGTTGCCCATGTTGGAGTGCAATGGCACCATCTCAGCTCACTGCACCTTCCCCCTCCTGGGTTCCAGGAATTCTCCTGCCTCAGCCTCCTGAGTAGCTGGGATTACAGATGCGCGCCACCACGCCCAGCTAACTTTTTGTATTTTTAGTAGAAACGGGGTTTCATCACGTTAGCCAGGCTGGTCTCAAACTCCTGACCTCAGGTGATCCACCCGCCTCAGCCTCTCAAAGTGCTGGGATTACAGGCATGAGCCACCGCACCTGGCTGCCTTTGCTCTCCTTCAACATGCAGAATTCGTCACCACTGCAGGCCAGGGCTGGTCAGGCCTATGTGATGTCGAGGCTTGGTTCATAACTTGCTTTGTTTCCCAACTGCCAGCCCGTCCTCTTCCACAGCTTTCTACCCAGTCCTCTGTGGAACCCTTCACGTCGCGCTGTAATTGGTGGTTTTCATGTCTCTCCCCATGTACACTGTGAACTTGAAGATTGGGTCATAGATTGCATCACAGATGCCCAGCGATTGTTGAGTGAATGAGTTGAGGGGGGTCGGGGGAGTGAGTACATGGCTGGACGTGAGCAGGGCTGGGGCACAGTTAGAAAGGTCAGGCCAATTCATGGTGAACACAGGCCTGGGTGACTCACTAGGCCTTGCCTGGCAGCTCTTAGGAATCCTTTCAGGGTGTTGAATGAGATGAAAAGGATCTCACAAAAGCAGCTTTTGGGAAGTCATTTACTGGTGGCAACAGATTACATACAGTGAAGTGAGATCGGGCATAGCCCGGGTTGGAGAGCTATGCTTTGGCCTAGGTGTGCGATTCTGTGGGGAGATGGCTGTAAGAAAGGCCAGAAGGGGACCAGGCATGGTGACTCACACCTGTAATCCCAGCATTTTGGGAGACTGAGGCAGGCGGATCACCTGAGGTCAGTCAGGAATTCGAGACCAGCCTGGACAACATAGTGAAACTTCATCTCCACAAGAATTAGCTGAGCATGGTGGCGGGCACCGGTAATTCCATCTACTCGGAGGCTAAGGTGAGAGAATTGCTTGAGCCTGGGAGGCTGAGGTTTCCATGAGCTGAGATCATGCCACCGCATTCCAGCCTGGGCAACAGAGCAAGACTCCATCTCAGAAAAAAGAAAGGCCAGAAGTGGATGGATGCTGAGGTAGTGAGAGTGGACCAGGGCTCAGGCAGGCACGGGGAGAGACGCGGAGGCAGAGGCTCGGTTCAACGTTCGGGGGCGAGGGAGGTGCCCTGGCTGAGCCAGTCAATAGTCTCTTGAGTTTCCTGAGAGGTCAGGGAAAATCAAGTGGGTCTTCATGCCTTTCTCTTGCCGCACACATTTTCTATGTTAAATATGTATTTTTCCAATGTTTTATTTTGAAAATTTTCAGACTGAGAAAAATGTTGTAAATACAATGAAAGACGAAAAGGACTAGGACCATGAACACTCTTATACCTTTGATCTACATTCAGTAATTGAGTTAATCATGTTTGCTTTCTCTCTGTTTGCAGAGCACATATTTTTCAGAACCGTTTCCTAGTAAGGAGGAGCCACTGTGAGGCTTCCCACCAGGTGCCTCGGCCTGGTGGTACGAGGCCAAGAACAGGGACGTTCTCACACACTGAGAAATGGCGGCATTGCTTTGTGCTGTGAGCTGGCATGCGTGTCATAAATGTCCTCCAATCATGCCCAGCATGTTCTTCTTTAGAGCTTTTTTTTTTTTTGAGATGCACTCTATTTCCCAGTCTGGAGTGCAGTGGCATGATCTCAGCTCACTGCGACTTCTGCCTCCCAGATTCAGGTGATTCTCCTGTCTCAGCCTCTGGAGTAGCTGAGATTACAGGTACGTGCTATCACACCTGGCTAAGTTTTGTATTTTTAATAGAGACTGGGTTTCACTATATGTTGGCCAGGCTGGTCTCAACTCCTGACCTCAGGTGATCCACCCACCTTGCCTCCCAAAGTGCCGAGATTACAGGCGTGAGCCACCACACCCGGTCTCCTTTAGAGCTTTTTAAAAAGTTCTAGGATGCAGTGAACGTTCATGCCTTGTATTTGGTCATTAGGTTTCTTTAATCTCTTTTTGATCAATAACAGTTTCTCTGAAGCATTTATTTGTGGTCTTTCGTGGCATGACTTTTTTGAAAAGTCCAGGCCAGTTATCTTACAGGATGCCTCTCAATTTGGGTTTCCTTGACTGTGTTTTCATGGTTGAGTTAGCAAGCAGCGCCTGGGTGGTGCTGTACCCTTTTCAGGGAGTCAGTGATCCCTGGTCGGAGCCTGAGTACCTTGCTAGGGGCGCCCAACAGCTTTTGCCATCATAAAGGGGCTTCCCCTTGGTTGTGAATACATCATCGCAGGTGATTCTTTCAATCAACCTGAGTGTCTCTTTTCCCAGCCATATTTGACTCGGTGTCTCAGTGTCCGTTGGTGATTCTCACGTGTGTTGATTATTACAGGTACGAATGTGGTTACTTATTGTACAATTTTTTCAGTATTTAGGGGCTGCTTTTTCTTTTTTTCTCTTTCTTTCTTTCTTTCATTTCATTTTTTTGAGACAGAGTTTCACTCTGTTGCCCAGGCTGGAGTTCAGTGGTGTGATCTTGGCTCATTGCAACCTCAGCCTCCCAGGTTCAAGCGATTCTCCTGCCTCAGCCTCCCGAGTAGCTGGGATCACAGGCGTGCACCAACCCCGCTTGGCTAATTTTTGTATTTTTAATAGAGACGGGGTTTCACCATGTTGGCCAGGCTGGTCTTGAACTCCTGACCTCAGGTGATCCACCTCAGCCTCCCAAAGTGCTGGGATCACAGGTGTGAGCCACCACGCCCGACCAGGGGCTGCTTTTTCTCTGTAAAAAATAGCTTTCCTGCTCCCCTTATAAAGTCTTTTGAAATTACTCTTTAGAATCAGGGTGGACCAATGGATTCTCCCTGCCCCCTTTTTTATTGTTCCAACTGTGTAGTAGTAGTGTCATTCTGTCACTATTTATTTTGGGGATCTTATCGTCCTCACTTTAGCTAGCTTTGTCAGACGGGCCATGTTGGTGTTTGAGTGCTCGTTTGCTTCCTGCAGAAACAATGATCCAGGTTTTCTTTATCCTTTCCTTTAAGCCCCAGATCTGAAATCAACCATTTTTCCAAGGACCTCTGGTTCCTTTCAATGGAGAAGGATATTTAGATATCCTTCTGGGTGCTACCGGGGAGAGCACTGCTTTTAGGCCAGTTTTTAAAAATCGTGAGCCAGCCAGGCACAGTGGCATTTGCCTATAATCCTAGCACTTTGGGAGGCCCAGGCAGGCAGATCATTTGAGGTAAGGCGTTCAAGACCAGCTTGGCCAACATGGTGAAACCCTGTCTCCGCTAAAAATACAAAAATCAGCTAGGTGTGGCTGCGGATGCCTGTGGTCCCAGCTACTTGGGAGGCTGAGGCGGGAGAATTGCTTGAACCCAGGAGGCGCAGGTTACAGTGAGCTGAGATCATGCCACTGCACTCTAGCTTGGGTGACAGAGTGAGACTCTGTCTCAAAAAATAATAAATAAAATAAAAATCATGAGCATTTCCTGATACCTCGGATCCCATTCCACATCTGTGCCTCCCTTTCCTCTGGCTCTGCAGTGCACACTGCACAGCTTCTGAATCGCCAAACCTATCCCATAGCCAACAACAAACCTAGTAGATACAATTCAACATAGTTTTCAATTCATTTTGGTCTCAGGATATATACCACTGCATTAAAAATTATTTGGATTGATTTTTCTGTTATTCCTCCTGTGAAAGATCAGGTTCATAACATACCTATTTTTCGGTCATCAGATTAAAAATGTATTTGAGGAGGGGGGAAAGAGGTCAAGAGGGGTTTCATGCTGCAGCGAGAGGCACTTAGTAGTTTCCAGCTTAGGGTCAAGATCGCGAAAGAGCTGGCCCCGAGGTCTTCTCTTCACAGCTGCTGTGCTCATCTATGCGCAGTCCTCTGGGAACGCTCAGGCTTGCGGCACCGTGTGCACAGACCCGAGTGACTGCGCCGTCGTGTGCACAGACCCGAGTGACCGCGCTGTCTCACGGTGACTCTCCCTCCCAGGTACTCGGACCCTACGCAGTGGACGGCCTTCCTGGGCCTGCACGACCAGAGCAAGCGCAGTGACCCGGAGGTGCAGGAGCGCCGGCTCAAGCGCATCATCTCCCACCCCTCCTTCAACGACTTCACCTTCGACTACGACATCGCGCTGCTGGAGCTGGAGCAGCCGGTGGAGTACAGCTCCGTGGTGCGGCCCATCTGCCTGCCGGACACCTCGCATGTCTTCCCTGCCGGCAAGGCCATCTGGGTCACGGGCTGGGGACACACCCAGTATGGAGGTGAGCTTCAGGCTGGCCCAGGGCTCCGCGGGGGTCCTGGCGCCTTCCCCTAAGGCCGTGTCGCCTCTGCGTGTCCAGCCTCGGGGCTGGGGGCTGTCCCAGTCTCTCTCTGCCTGGCAGGATGAGGCTGTCCAGGGCGGAATGGAAGCCTAAGTAAAAGGGGCATGGGATTTGCAGGCCGGCTTTGCCCCTAACTACCTGAGTGACCTTGAGCGAGTTGCTTAAACTCTGATCCCGTTTCTTCATCCGCAAAATGAAGCTGGCCACACCTTAACCCAGTGGTGCTTAAGGCATGTTGGGGGTGGGTTTGGAGGGAAGCAGGCCATTCGTCAAAACGCTGGATTGAAAAAATGCACTCTATAGCGTTTGTAGACTTTGGAGAGGAAAAAGAAAAGGAACCGGACGCCCAGCTCTGATGCCCTCCCAGAACCCCGGCGGCGCCTGTGGCGTCTTCCCTCCGCCTCTCTGTTTCCTCACCCCTGCTTGCCACATGGCACTGTTCCATCTCATCTCGCCTGGCAGATCTCAGCATGCCCCCTGCTTTCTCTAGGTGGCTGCTATTGCCAGAGCCCATTGGGTAAACGCGATTTACCCGTTTGTCAGCCCCTGGCATCTGGGCTGTTCCAGAGTTTTGCTAGGAAAATGACCCGTGGGGAGCATCGGATGACGCTGCCCCGCCGCAGCCCGGCTCCCAGCCCCGTCCTGTCCTCTCCCCAGGCACCGGCGCGCTGATCCTGCAGAAGGGTGAGATCCGCGTCATCAACCAGACCACCTGCGAGAGCCTCCTGCCGCAGCAGATCACGCCGCGCATGATGTGCGTGGGCGTCCTCAGCGGCGGCGTGGACTCCTGCCAGGTGCGCCCAGGGGCAGGGGGGAGGCGGGTGAGCCCTGGGAGACGTGGGGCAGGGGACTCACGGCAGGGCTTGTTTCCGCCCAGGGTGACTCCGGGGGCCCCCTGTCCAGCGTGGAGGCAGATGGGCGGATCTTCCAGGCCGGTGTGGTGAGCTGGGGCGATGGCTGCGCTCAGAGAAACAAGCCAGGCGTGTACACGAGGCTACCTCTGTTTCGGGACTGGATCAAAGAGGAAACTGGGGTGTAGGGGCAGGGGCCACCCAAATGTGTACCTGGGGACTGGACCGCTGACTGCACCAGCGACCCCAGAACAGAGACTGTGAATTGCATCCCCGGGACTCCAGATCTGCCTAGAAAACCTCTCTGCTTCCTCAGCCTCCAAAGTGGAGCTGGGAGGTGGAAGGGGAGGACACTGGCGGTTCTACTGACCCCACTGGGGGCAAAGGTTTGAAGACACAGCCTCCCCCGCAAGCTCCAAGCTGAGCCGAGGCTGGTTCCTGCACGTCTGCCTCCCCTGTCTCTAAGGAGCAGCGGGAACGGAGCTTCGGGCCTCGTGCTGAAGGTGGTGGGGCTGCGGGCTCTGGGCTGTGGGGCCCTCAGCAGTCGGGCCACGCTCTTCAGGAAGCCCAGGCTTGGAGGACCCTGGAAAACAAACGGATCTGAGATTGGAATTGTTGCACTGGCTCCCAGGGTGGGCTTCAGTGTGTGTATTTGTGTATATGAGTAAAACATTTTATTTCTTTTTAGGTAAGCTTCTTTTCTTAATGGAGTTGCACCCTCCTTCCTCCTGCTTCCTAGCTCAATTTACAAAAAATTGGTCTTAAATTCCCCTCAGCACCGAACCTGGAGTCAGGCTGAGCGGGGGCCGCAGTGCGGTTGCCTTCTCCAGGCCAGCAGGGGGCGGGTTTTGCTCTGACCTGTAGCTTCCAAGACTAGGGGCCTGGTGCCCTTGGTAGGAGGGACATGTGCGTTGGTGATACAGAGAGAAGAAAGTGTGGGGACGGTGGAGAGGGGCGCACTGGCCGCCCAGGCCTAGGTCCAATCTAGGGGGGTGAAGAGCTTGGTCAGAGGAAGATGGGCAGAAGTATGCCTTCGTGTTTGGTGAGGAGGTGGTCATGTGAGCAGCGTGTGTGTGTGGTGTGTGTGTGCACGCATGCATGGGCACAGATAGGAGGCAGTGCATGGATACCTATCTGTCCAGCAAGGACTGAGCAGATGGGTCATCCCCCTCGATTTTTTTTTTTTTTTTTGAGTCAGAGTCTTGCTCTGTCACCCAGGCTGGAGTGCAGTGACACGATCATAGTTCATCGCAGCCTCAGTTCCTGGGCTGAAGCCATCTTCCTGCCTCAGCCTCAGCTGAGGGACTAGAGGTGCCCACCATCACACCCAGCTAATTTTTGTATTTCTTTTTGTAGAGACAGGGTCTCACTATGTTTCCCAGGCTGGTCTCGAACACCTGGGCTCAAGTGATCTTTCCACCTTGGCCTTTTGCTGAGCCACCTCCCCCAGCCTCCCTTGATTTTTACTTATTAATTTAAAATATTCCCTCTTGCTGGGCGTGGTGGGTCATTCCTGTCATCCCAGTACTTTGGGAGGCTGAGGCAGGAGAATCGCAAGGTCAGGAGTTCGAGATAAGCCTGGCCAATATGGTGAAACCCCGTCTCTACTAAAAATACAAAAATTAGCTGGATGTGGTGGTGGGAGCCTGTAATCCCAGCTATTCAGAAGGCTGAGCCGGGAGAATCACTTCAACCTGGGAGGCAGAAGTTGCAGTGAGCCAAGATCGCACCATTGTACTCCAGCCTGGACAGAACGACAGAGCAAGACTCTGTCTCAAAATAAATATATATGGCCAAGTGTTGGGAGGGCAGAGGGTAGCCGTGGCTCACCACTGTGTCCTCAGCTTAGGCTTGTTCCTAGAAGATGCTATGTGTCTGTGCAGTGAATGAGCTTTGCCTGCCGTGAGTTAATGAGGAAACAAAAGGGAGGAAAGACAGTCTGATTGGAGCAATCCTTCAAGGCTTCTTGGGGGAGGTGGGTTGGCACTGCCTCTTTCATTTTGGCCCGAGCATTTCACTCTTTTGAGGGTGGGAGTTTTGCCTGGAACCTGTGTGAGCATGTGTGTTGCATTTTCCTCCTAGGGGAGGGAAGGAACATCTGATCTTACCAAGGCGTGGGAAGTGGAAGGACTGATGACCTGAAGGGCTCCTGTGTGGTTGCTGCCATGTTGTAAATGCCATTCCTTTTCTGCCTGACGTGGTCATTCCCTCCTGATTGCACTGGACGGAGGTGCCCAGTACAGGCGCTGACCTATGGTCTATGTTAAATGGAGAGATTTCACGGGGCCCGTGTGTGGTCTGGTTCCTAAGTGTGCATGAGCCTTGGCAGCCAGGGCTTGGCCCAGGTGTAGACATGGTCACTTGTGCAGTGGGATTCAGGGGGGCCAGCACAGCCCATGCCACTGCAGCACCCTCAGCTCCATTGCGGCTTAGCAGTCTCTGGACTGCTGACTCCCCCAGGTCAGATTCTTACCTGGCGAGCAGAGTGAAAACAGATGACTAGCCTTCAGGCTCACTCCACCCTGTGGACTCTCTGCCGGAGGTCTGGGTGGGACAAGATGTGTCGTCTGTGACAGTGTTTCTTGTGGGGAGATCCCCTGGGACTCATAGGTGCAGTCTCATGCTTCACCCAGATCTGAACAGAAATTGGGGGGCCCGCTGGGTGGGGCCAGCGGCCTGTGCTCTAAGAAGCATTCCCATGAGGTTGGAGAGCACCGTTTCAGCAGCGGGTCGTGCCACTCCAAGTGCCACAGAGCAGCACATCACCAAGTGCTCCGCAAGATGCCCAGAGCTGCGGTTTGCAGGACGCCCTTGGTCCTGGGAGGATCCTGGAAGCCTGCCTGAATGTACAGAAATGTTTGATCCCTGGAAAATCAATCAAGTGTCAATGCCTTTTAAAAAGATTATGGGGCCAAATCCTGCGTTACTTCTGGCTGGAGATCAGAAGATCAGGCTGAGAATCCCTAACTCACCGGAGGCCAGACACATCAGGTCCAGTGCTGATACCTCTCAAGAAGACGGAAGTCTCTGGTCCAAGAGCCTGAGCTGATGGGATGGGAATGCCAGAATGCCAGCAGACTGTAGCTGTTCCTTCTTGCTGAGGATGGCAGCACAGCCCTGCAGCAGCTGGGAGAGGCCAGAGGCCTGCGTGGGTCTGCTGCTGACCAGCCTTTCCTTCAACCGGGTGAAGGCCACAGCTGACTGAAGGGTTAGAGGAGGAGGTGGGAGGGCCAGGCCGAGGCTGACCTCACGGGAAGAGCACAGGGCCACCGCTACGCCCCCACAAGCTCAGTGCAGCCCCGCAGAGGCTTTCCCCTACTGACCAGCTGTTTTCATTGCTGAGATCTCGAGATAATCCGTCTGTATTATCCCCCAGACTACCTTGTATTGCTGTTGTTTTAGCTACTAATCATGTAAATTTAATGAAAGTTTAACTCGAGTCTTGCTTATTGCAGCCATGGAGAGTCCTACTCAGACCTAGAATCTGCAGGAATTGCAGTGAAATTTAGATTAGGATGAACTTTATGGAAAAGGTAAGGTTTAAAATCCTGGGCCCAGTTTGGAGGTTTCCAGAGACCTTGAGCTACAGACCCCAGTGTCTGAGGGGCTGTTGTTTAGGCTGTTGGCCACACGGTGGCGATGTTGCGCTGTTCCTGGGCGCGGGCACTCACGGGTGGGGCGGGGTGGCTGGGGCTATCTGATCTTGCAAGTCTGCCTTCTGCTTCTTCCCAGTCACCTTTCAGGGTTGTGAAATCAGTGCCTGGCTCAGGGTGAGCATCAGAGAGGTCCCCAACCTGAAGCCCTTTCTGGCCAGCCCTTCAGCCCCTTTAGTACCTCCACCTCCAGTCTGTAGCAAGGACCTGCGGGCTCTCTGGCTCTGGGGCCTGAAGGAGGACCTATTCTCAGGGCAGGCTCTAAAGATGGCTTTTGAGATTGAGGAGGACAGAGAGAGGACCTGTGGGCCCAGGTGCGTGCCATCTCTAGTGTGGAACTTCATCCCACGAGACACAACTGACCTCAGAGACAACTTTGCAGGGAGGGCCCTTTGCCATGCGTGGCATGTCTGTCCATACCCATGTACACAGGTGTTCTAGAGGCAGCGGGATGTGTGCGTGTGTGTGTGTGTGTGTGTGTGTGTGTGTTGGGGATTTTGCAGTCCTGGAATGACAGATTAGAATGTGCCAGAAGGACATGACCTGGCTGCTACACAGGATGCCCTCTCCCTCTCCAGGGGCACCTGAGGTGCCTACAGACCCAGGGTCAGGTGCCTGTGATCAAACATTGCTTTTCACTTTTCATCAGTTTTCCTGGCTTGAGGTGTGTGTTCGCGCATGTATGTGTGTGTGCGCGTATGTGGATGTGTGCATCCATGTATGTGTGTGTGCATGCGTGCATGTGTTGCCCACCTGCGACCACACGAGGTGTGTGTGTGCATGCGTGTGTGCATGTGTGTGTGTGCGTGCATGAGTGTGTGTATGTGTGTGTGGTGTTGCCCACGTACAACCACACATGTGGAAAATTGGATCTTCAGCCAGGGATTCTCAGACAATTGAATTTCGTGAAGCGGCGAGCTGAAGGGAGAAACATGGCCCAGCATACCCAGCATTTATGAAGATCAGCTTCCAAGTGCTCTAAGTGCTTTCTGAGTCTTATTTCATTTCAACTTCACAGCAGCTGCATGGTCTTTCCACTTTATAGATAGAACACCAAGGCACAAGAATCTGAATAACCTGCCCAAGGCCCCACACTCAGATATGTAGTATTGGATGTAGGAATTGAACGCCAGTGATCTGGCTCCAGAGCCAGCACTGTGATCTATCATATCCATATATATCATGCATATATCATATACATATCAGCACCGTGCTGTATTGTACACATCCATACCATGTACTATATACCAGTCACATACTGTCCTCAGCATTTCATAAAGGAGATTTTAACATGCGAACTGCAGGAAGGTCATACTTGGTATAAAAGACAGTGTTGTAACGTTGGGCACAGTGGCTCATGCCTATAATCCCAGCACTCTGGGAGGCCGAGGTGGGTGGATTGTTTGAGTCCAGGAGTTCAAGACCAGGCCTGGGCAACAGAGTGAAACCCTGTCTGGAAAAACACAAAAAAATTAGCAGAGCATGGTGGCAGGTGCCTGTAATCCCAGCCACCTGGGAGACTTGAGGTGGGAGAATCACCTGAGCCCAGGAGGTTAAGGCTGCAGGGAGCCAAGATTGGGCCACTGTACTCCAGCCTAGGCAAACAGTGAGACCCTGTCTTGAAAAATTTAAAAAAGCAAATGTTTTAAATGTTTTAATTTTTGTGCAAACACTCAAAACTGTCTCAGCAGCAAATATGTGTAGACCAGCATTTGGGAATCATCCTCTAATGAGTCCTCTTTCTTTTGGGAATCCCGAAGAACCTTCCAGAGACCTTCGGGCTGTGAGATGTTCCGGCCAGAAGACCCATTTCCTGGCTCGGGGTTTGCTCCAGGCTTGTCATGAGCTTGTCTTCCATCTGCATTGCCGCCCACAATGGCATTGCTTCTTGGGTTCCTGGAGTCCACTCAGCCAGACGGAGGACGATTTCCATTAGTCACAATGCACCTCAATTTGCTCAGTGAGGATGGTTAACGGGGACAGGAAAGGGAGCAGGGCATTGGTTGAAGGAGGTGAGCACAGCAGCTATCTCAGGCCAGGCCACCGGGCCATTCCTCAGAGTGACAATCAGGAAGGGAGCTTGGAGAGGCCTGAAACACCACTAAGAATGATGAGACCAAACCCCAAAGAAGAAATGGGAGTACTTTCCCCTGGTGTTATATCTTTGGACTGCCTAGAAGATGGTTCAAGCTGCTGTCCCATGATGGCCAGCACAGTGTTGGCAGTGGGGAAGACGTCAGGGCAGGCATTCCTTTAGGGGCGTAGGGGCACAGGATCCTGCAACGCACAGACAGAAGTGCCAGCAGAGGAGCTGGCCTGGCTCTACTCTGGGGCTCTGGCCGGCCACCAAAGGGAAGCCTGTGTGTAGACACCTTCCCACGCAGGCCGTTCCCTGCCCTGGAAGCTGATGCGTATGTGACACTAGTTTCTTCTGTGACCTGATATGCCTACAGCGAGGACATCGTATTTTGATAAAGAGATCCTCTTAGGATTAAAATGGGCTTGACTATCCTCTTCCATTTTTCTCTCCTTTTCTCCTCAAGAGGAGTGTCTCCTCCCAAGTTCCACCTTCCTGCGCCAGCTCGGAGACCGTGTGCCTGTTCCACCCTTTCCGCTCCCTCCCGTCTTTTCCTAACAAGCCACTGTCCAGGGCTGTTTGCGGGCGGAGGTGGACTCCGCTCCATTGTCCGTTTGTTCCGTAGTTTCAGCATCTTCCAGCAGGAGGGACGTGTGTGTTTTCCCGGGATGGGAACTCAGCTTTCCCTTGGCCTTGGCTGGCTGCGGCTCCCTCCCCCACGCGCTGCTGTCACCTTGGAGGTTATCACTGTTTCCCCTGCCCACGCCCCTGCATCAAGAATAACCCAGCCTCTGCGCCAGATGCTCTGGAACTTCATATGGTCTCGTTTAACTCAATAGGGAAAGAGCTCAGCAGGGAAATTCTTCCATCCTCAGCCTGTGCGCTTTTTCCACAGAGCTCTGAGAACAGTGTTGGGGAGGGGGTCGAGGGACCAGGCCCACCAAGGAAGGGTGGAGAAGATCTCACTCTCCACGCAGAAGGATGTTCGGAGAACAGCTCCCAGAATACACCAGGGCATCTGACACCTCTTCGCAGCTCATAATCCACTTCCCGTCCAAATCCCAATGAAGACAAATAGGACAGAAGAAATGTATAGGTATAGACTAGGAAAAAATACAATCTGTTTGAAACATATGACTCTGTTGCAAAAGAATGGGTAACACGCTTATTTGTATGAGCCGAGGGAGAGGATGAGAGAAGCAGCCACTCATTAATTCAACAAATCAGCCGTCTGTGACCGGGGAATGGGCACCCGGTGTAGGCTGGGGGACACTGGCCCCCCTGTGAGGCAGACACTTGGGAAACAAGGTCCTGGGCATGTCCGAGTGAGGAGAGAGGTCACATTCCTGGCAGGTGAGGTCACGGGGTCTGGCCAACCGGCCTGAGCTGAGCGCAGGAAAGGTGCCTCTGCCTGGCACCTTCTGAGGTGTGTGTGAGGACCCGTGTGATCCTTCAAGGCTCAGTACAGCACCTACTTCCCGGGACAGCAGCTGCCTGAGGGATATCCTTTCGGAGCTGGAAGCTCATGGTTGAAAAGAACCTTACATTCAAGGTGACCTGTGCCAAATGCCAGTGAGGCATTCTCATCTCCTCCTAATGTGGGAGCACATATAGGCCCTGTCCAGCCTGGGACCTCACTGTGCCTCCACCCCATCTGTGTGCCTGACCTTGCTAAGTGGGATGCTAAGTGACCTCTTTCTGTCTCCTGCGCTGGATTCAAGAGCTGGAGAGCACCCGGAAGAATAACTGCTCCAATCTTTATGGCAAGTGTCACCTTCATCGCAGTCCTAGGAAGTGGGTTCCATCATTCCCAGCTACAGGAGAGGACACTGTGGCCGCGTGGGCGGTGAGCCTCCTGCTCAGGGTTCCTCAGCGGGGGAAGAGAAGAACACACCTTGGCTGCTGGCTCCACCCGCGTGTACGATGACAGTCCGCACAGCCTCCTGCACTGGGGTCTGCCCACTTGGGGCCTTAGAGGCTGAGCCAGCACCTCTCTCGCCAGGTCATAAACTCATTGGCTTAGGCACACGTGGACAAGGCCCAAACAGACTTTCACTAGCTGGACTCCAACCCGGCTTCATCAGCATTTCAAAATCTACCCCGCCCTTTCTTTCCTTGGCCGCCCCCAGCAGCCCCTGGGCATTTCCCTTTCTAAGGGACCAAACCATCTGCTTCCTCTTACTTCTCTGCCTGGGGCAGTGAGGACTGGAGGGAGAGCCTGTTTTCTTGAGGTCTTGGCCGTGGGCAGTAGAACAACATGTTCTGTCCTCTGATTCAGGAGGATCAGCCGGTGACCCTCATCTTCCTCCCTGAGCAGTTCAGTTCTGCTGAAGGCTGCTTGGCCTTGTGGGAAGCTGAGGCAAAGGGAACAGAAGCTGGGGTGGTGGGGCGGGGGCTCTGAGGGGGAGGAGCTGGAGAGAGATTCTGCAGGGCTGGCCTCTGGGTCCAGATTTTCCAGTCCCAAAGAAGACCCACAAACTGAACCTGTGTCGGGGGACAGAAATATTTCTGCATCACCAGTGACAAGGATTTTTCACTGGGATCTGGGGACATGTAGCAAGACCGAAGCTGAAAATATAATTCCATTTTGTTCTAATTCAAAGTCTTCTGAAAAATGAATGAGTGGTTAACAGCTTGAAACTTTTTGTTAGGTATTTATTTTAAACAGAAGGCATTTGATTTCTTTTTTCGAGATGGAGTCTCGCTCTATTGCCCAGGCTGGAGCGCAGTGGCGAGATCTTGGCTCACTGCAACCTCTGCCTCCCTGGTTCAAGTGATTCTCTCACCTCAGCCTCCTGAGTAGCTGAGATTATGGGCACCCGCCACCATGCCAAGCTAATTTTTGTATTTTTAGTAGAGATGGGATCTCGCCATGTTGGCCCGGCTGGTCTCAAATTCCTGATCTCAGGTGATCCACCTGCCTCGGCCATCCAAAGTGGTGGGATTATAGGCATGTGCCGCAGCGGCCGGCCTGATTTAGTTTTCAAAAGAATATTTTGTAAGTTTGGGTTGAGTAAAGAAAGGTGATGTGGGCCTGGTTGTGTCCACCATGGGGCTCACTGCTGGTGACGGCAGCAGAAGCATGCACACTGCGTTTCAGCGGGGCCAGCCGGGCAGCAAGGCAAGATGGACGTGTGGTTCAGAAGGCAGCTTTGGGCAGCCCACCTCTCCCACAAGCCCCTGCCCACACGGTTTATGGTGCATCTTGGCAAAGCATAGATGTCGAACGCCTGTGCTCCCATGAGTGGAAACGTCAGGCCTGGACACGTCAGGTTGGGACACCGCTGTGAAGGTGGTGTTCCAGGGGCTAACCGGACGGACTTCCTGTGCCCTGACCCTCACCCTGGGTGCTTTGGGCATAGAGTGGGGAACCCATTGTGTCTCGGAGAAGCTAGCAGACACTTAAAAGTCCCCCAATCACTCCATCACTGCACACATGGGACAGGCCTTACTTCTGAGACCCTGGAGAGTGCTAAGGGCTGGAATCACACAGGAGTCCCTGGCACCTTCCCAGGTTGCAGCAGGTTTATGGGAGGCCAAGGGAATTTGGGAACATGGTTATGGATAACCAGGTCCTTTCTCTGCTCTCTTCTCATGGGTATGGAGATGCTGCTCAGACCACTTCTGCCGGAGCTTGGATCTCATCTTACGTCACGTACCTGGAAACCTCCACATCTCTGAGGCTTTTCTTCTCCAAGGTTAAATAATGCTAACCAGCTATGTTCATATTAAGGCCTAGGGAAGCAGATGAAGACTTGGGGTGGGGGTTGCTACTGTCCTGCAGAGCTGTCAAGTGGCCCCACTTCTGGTATGGGGGCACCAAAGAGCACCCCAAGCCGTGAAGAGCTGGACTTCTCTGTAGACAACTCATAATTGGTGCTCCCTCATTTCTGAAAATTTCTGAAGGAGGAAGTGTATTGAGGCTCATATCATACTCGGGGTGTTTAACTGTAACCTGATTACCAGACTTGCCTTCCCGCGGACCCATTTCCAGCAGCTTTTCACTTCCGTCTCCCCACCTGCCCATCTAAAGGGTGCTCACTGGCGTCTGTTCGCCAGGCCTTGTTCTAGGAACCAGGAGTACAGCTGGGATCCTCAAAATAACTCAAAATAACACCTGGAGGGGAAAGCGATGCTCATGCCAGGCTCCTGCCTTCCATCCCTACGCACCGAGAGCCGTCCTGCCTGCAGTCTACCAATGGGGGAAGGAAGGAACCTTCCAGAGGCAGAGGGTACAGCTGAGCGGTTTGGAAACATTTTATCAGCACTCAGCCACTGAAAGATGAGTCTTTGGCTCTGGAAAGATAAGGGTGTTTCTTACCACACGTTCCTGTCACTCTGGATCCACATGACCTGGAACCTGCCATGGCCACCCAGATGCTTTTCATCCTCCTTAAGATGAGCGAGCCTCTCTGCTTTGGACACTGGCTGTTCTTGGAACTGCACCACAGACAATTTCTGGGAAGCAAGCACCGAACCTTAGTGTCTCACTGAGCACAGGTTACGTAACTGCCCACTTCCCACACCTAGAGGTGGCCTCTCGAGATGCCATGTGGGGAGAACCAGGGACAAGGCCCACACTCCGAGGTTCCGGAGCTTGGGGGCCGCGTGCTGCGTGGGTGGCAGCTGCTTCCCTTGGAGACTGGGCGCTGCTCGGCGGTTTCCCTGCCCTTGGCTCTCTCCGCTCATCCCTCTGCCCCACTCCGTGCCTACGCTTTCCACTGACGCACGAAAGAGCTGGGGCAAACCAATGACTGTCAGTGAAGGGCCCAGGCGGAGAGACAACCAGCAAATTGGGGAAACTGTTTCCACACCTGAGGCCTGTCAACAGAGGCTAGTCAGGGCTGGCTGCAAAGGCAGGCTCCACTGGGAGCACAGCGACTTCACTCTGCGTGGAAGGGCTCTTGTTTCCACGTGCTTCAGGGGTGGAGGCTCAGGGCCCTGTGATCCAATCCCATCAGGGTCTGGGAGAAGTTCTGGGAGTAGGCACTTGGGTGAGCATGACTGGTGGTTACAGAGCATTCTGATGACATGGAGAGGACTAAGGGTCCAAAGGCTCTCTCTTACTGAACTAGGGAGGCCTCTGCCTCTCCTTCAGTTTTCCCTACTTTCCATTAAAATAAGTTATATACATGTCTGTGTGTCTGTGTAGATGTATGTGCATGTATTGGCATACTTACAAAGTGCAAAGTAAAGTTAGAACCAACTCTTCTTCCGAAACTAATCTGTGCCAGTCTTTCTCTTGAGACCACAAGGAAACCCCTGCCATGTCTGCCAGCCTGTATCTATGTAGTGGATTGGAATTCTCATAGGTAAGTGTGGGGGCAGGGTTCTGTGGAACCCTAGCTCCGGAGAGAAATTAAACACAAACATACTGGCACATATTGGGCACTAGTGGATGAATCAGTGCAAATGCACATTGCCCTGTTTATATCTCATCCCCTACCCTGGCCTTCTCCAGGGCAGTTAAGTGCTCTTATGAAAGCTATTTTTAATCTATTGAATGAACACATAGGACATGCCTGTGAAGCACATATGCATGCGTGCACATTCTGAGGTTGGCACACGCAGGAGTAGCTGTGTAGTCAGCCAGTCCCTCTGTGGTTGGGGATCTGACATAGAGGACTTCCAAATGGCATTTTAAACCCCCAGAGATGACAAAAATTTGGATACGGAGAATGAGCTCTGCTTTTTAAAAAATTAAAGTTGACAAGGGCTGCGAGCACCTGGCTCTAGCTCAGAGCCACAGGCGTCCTTTGACTTTGTCCAGGAAAGGCCACCTCCCTCCCAGGTTCATGTGATTCTCCTGCCTCAGCCTCCCGAGTAGCTGGGATTATGGGCACTCACCACCACGCCCAGCTAATATTTTTTTTTGTATTTTTCTTGGCCAGGCTGGTCTTAAAATCCACCGAGGATGGTGATCCACACACCTCGGCCCCCCAGAGTGCTGGGGTTACAAAGTGTGAGCCACTGCACCTGGCCTCAGAAAAGCCATCTATTAGGCCTGGAAAAAGCCGCCCCCACTCTCAGCTCCTCTGGTGCATCACATTTTAATCTCTCTGGCATTGCCTGTTCTATTTTGGCTTCTTCCCAGGCCTCACACCAGCCATTCCCTCTGCCTGCAGCCTCTTTCCTCACTGGGCCTTTACTCAACTGTCATTTCCTCACCAGGTCACCAATGCTTTTTCCCCACTTTGATTTTTCTCCTTAGCCCTTACTACCACCTAACCACACTGCTAACTTTGTTACTGTTTTTTTTTTTTTTTTGAAAGAATTAGAAAAGGAGAAAGAGCAAAAGAAAGGAAAAAAAAGAATGAAAGAGAAAGAAAGAGGAAGAGAAAGAGGGAGAGAGAATGGGATTCTTGTTTTATTGCCCAGGCTAGAATACAGTCTAAAAATGGGTATTAAAAACCTCTTTTATGCCAATAATTGTGCTTAACAATG